>CAUDMG010001240.1:0-31367 GCA_958450375.1 Homarus gammarus | reverse complement strand
TGATGGTTATTATGTAATGGTTATTATGTGATGGTTATTATGTGATGGTTATTATGTGATGGTTATTATGTAATGGTTATTATGTAATGGTTATTATGTGATGGTTATTATGTAATGGTTATTATGTAATGGTTATTATGTGATGGTTATTATGTGATGGTTATTATGTAATGGTTATTATGTAATGGTTATTATGTGATGGTTATTATGTAATGGTTATTATGTGATGGTTATTATGTGATGGTTATTATGTGATGGTTATTATGTAGATGGTTATTATGTGATGGTTATTATGTATGGTTATTATGTAATGGTTATTATGTAATGGTTATTATGTGATGGTTATTATGTTATGGTTATTATGTAATGGTTATTATGTGATGGTTATTATGTAATGGTTATTATGTGATGGTTATTATGTAATGGTTATTATGTGATGGTTATTATGTGATGGTTATTATGTGATGGTTATTATGTGATGGTTATTATGTGATGGTTATTATGTGATGGTTATTATGTGATGGTTATTATGTGATGGTTATTATGTGATGGTTATTATGTGATGGTTATTATGTGATGGTTATTATGTGATGGTTATTATGTGATGGTTATTATGTGATGGTTATTATGTGATGGTTATTATGTGATGGTTATTATGTGATGGTTATTATGTGATGGTTATTATGTGATGGTTATTATGTGATGGTTATGTATGGTTTTGTGATGGTTATTATGTGATGGTTATTATGTGATGGTTATTATGTAATGGTTATTATGTGATGGTTATTATGTGATGGTTATTATGTGATGGTTATTATGTAATGGAAGCAAAGTGTTTATTGTTATTATTCACGTCTTGTGTTATGTAATGGCTTACAAGTCATGGGAATTTAGAGGCGAGATGAGGATTTTTTTTTTTGTAATGTTTCACTGTCTCTGTGTGTTTGTGTCTGTGTTTGTCTGTCGCTTACAAGTCACACAATAACCTAAATCCCACTGAACGTCACACACACACACACACACACACACACACACACACACCTCACCCAATGCCAATACTCTACCAAAAAAAAAAAAAAAAAAAATCCATAAAAAAATCGTGGGAAGAAAACTTTTTCCCTCAGTAAAAATTGAATTTGGGACAAGAAGATATTTTTCCCCTCACTGGTGTCCAAGACTCCTGGCGGCGAAGGAGGTTGAGAGTTATGGTTACCGGGGCACGAATCATCTATATTCATACTAGTAGCTTGACCGAGAAGGGATGTGAATGCTGAGAAGAGTGTGGTGGAGTGGGGTGGAGTGTGGTGGAGTGGGAGGAGGGATGTGAAATGCTGAGAGGAGTGTGGTGGAGTGGGGTGGAGTGGGGAGGACTGTGGTGGAGTGTGATGGAGTGAGGAGAAGTAGGGGGAGCGTGGTGGGATGGGAACGAGTGGGATGGAGTGTGGTGGAGTGTTGAAGACTGAGGCGGTGTGTGGTGGAGCGTGGCGGAGTGGTGTGGAGTGTGGTGGAACGAGGAGGAGTGTGGTGGAGTGGAAGGAGGGATGTGAAATGGAGAGGAGTGTGGCGGAATTTAGTGGCGTGAGAAGGAGTGGGGAGAACTGTGGTGGAATGGGGAGGAGTGTGGTGTAGTGTGGTGGAGTGTTGTGGGGCGGGGAAGATCAGGATGGCGGAGTGGTAAGGAGTGTGGTGGAGTGGGGAGAACTGTGGTGAAGCGGGGAGGAGTGTGGTGGAGTGTGGTGGGATGGGAAACAGTGGAGAGGAGTGTGGTGGAGTGGGGACAAGTGTGATAGAGTGGCGGAGTGGTGAGGAGTGTGGAGTGGGAAAGATTGGAAAAGAGTGTGGTAGGAACGGGGGAGAGCAGGATGACGGAGTGGTGAAGAGTATGATGGAGTGGGGAGAGGTGGTGAGGAGTGGGGAGGAGTAGTGAGGAGTCAGGAGGAACATGTGGTTTAGTGGTGAGGAGTGTGGTGGAGTGAGGAGGAGGAGTAGTGAGGAGTGAAGAAGAGCATGTGGTGGAGTGTGGTGAGAAGTGTGGTGGAGAGTGGTGGGGTGTGGTGGAGTGTGGTGAGGAGTGTGGTGGAGAGTGGTGGAGTGTGGTGAGGAGTGTGGTGAGAAGTGTGGTGGAGTGGTGGAGTGTGGTGAGAAGTGTGGTGGAGTGTGGTGAGAAGTGTGGTGGAGTGTGGCGAGAAGTGTGGTGGAGTGTGGTGGAATGGGAAAGTGTTTGAGAATAATGTTGAGAGGCGAGTAATACTGAGCTTGCTTGGATGTGACCTGAGGAGTAATGCTGTTTGGTGTGCATGGCGAGGGAGGGGGAGGGGGGGTAAGGAGGGGGAGAAGAGGTGAGGAGGGGTGGAGGGGGAGAAGGAAGAGGTGAGGGGTGAGGTGGAGGGGTAGAGGGAGAGGAGGAAGAGGTGAGGAGGGGGGTGGAGGGGGGGAGGGGGTGGAAGGGGAGGAGGAAGAGGTGAGGGGTAAGGTGGAGGGGTAGAGGGAGAGGAGGAAGAGGTGAGGAGGGGGGGTGGAGGGGGAGAAGGAAGAGGTGAGGGGTGGGGTGGAGGGGTAGAGGGAGAGGAGGAAGAGGTGAGGAGGGGGGTGGAGGGGGAGAAGGAAGAGGTGAGGGGTGGGGTGAAGGGGTAGAGGGAGAGGAGGAAGAGGTGAGGAGGGGGGTGGAGGGGGAGAAGGAAGAGGTGAGGGGTGTGGTGGAGGGGTAGAGGGAGAGGAGGAAGAGGTGAGGAGGGGGGTGGAGGGGGAGAAGGAAGAGGTGAGGGGTGGGGTGGAGGGGTAGAGGGAGAGGAGGAAGAGGTGAGGAGGGAGGTGGAGGGGGGGAGGGGGGAGGAGGGTGGAAGGGGAGGAGGAAGAGGTGAGGGGTGGGGTGGAGGGGTAGAGGGAGAGGAGGAAGAAGTGAGGAGGGGGGTGGAGGGGGAGAAGGAAGAGGTGAGGGGTGTGGTGGAGGGGTAGAGGGAGAGGAGGAAGAGGTGAGGAGGGGGGTGGAGGGGGTGGAGGGAGGGGTAGAGGGGGAGGAGGAAGAGGTAAGAGGGGTGGGGGGGGGGATGGAGGGGTGTGTTGATGTGGGTGATTTTGGTGGTGATGTGGATGCGGGACGGGTGATGTGGATGATGAGGGATGATTGGTGTGGAAAAGGGAGGGATTTGATTTTCGCGGCATTCTGATTACAGTCTCTCTCTCTCTCTCTCTCTCTCTCTCTCTCTCTCTCTCTCTCTCTCCATTACTCAGGGTAAAAGTGGTGTGCGCTAACAGAGAGCATCGGAAAGTAAGGAAGTGGCCTGTGTGTGTGTGTGTGTGTGTGTGTGTGTGTGTTGTGGTAAACTAAACTTTTTCATTTCGTCTCTTCCTCCTTCTTCTCCCTAATATGTAAATTTCCTCCTCTTTTCCTATTCCTCCTCCATCACCACCACCTTATCCACCTCCTCCACCAATAACAACTACTCCTCCACCACCACCACCACCACCACCTTCTCCTTCTCCTCCTCCACCAATAACAACTACTCCTCCACCACCACCACCACCTTCCCTTTCTCCTCCTCCACCACTACCTTCTCCTCCTCAACCACCACCACCACCACCACTACCTTTTCCTCCTCCACCACCTCCACCACTACCTTCTCCTCCTCCTCCACCACCATCACCTCCTCCCTAATACACTCCCCCCCCCCCCCCCAGCCACTACTCACCCCACTACGCCCTTCACTGCCACATCCTCCCGCCATTCGACCTCACCAACGATCCAATCCACTATACAAGAGATCCACCCCCCCCCCCCTGCCAGTAATACCAATTCCAGATGACAAACATTACACATCTGCCGTCGAACATATATTTTTTTTTTTTTCATTTTTTTCATTATTTATTATTATTTTTTTTTTTGGTGTTAAGATATGTAAAAAGGTTATTGTTATGCGTAGAGGCACACAAACTCTTCCCATCATAAGTTTTACTAGGAATTTACATAACCCATCAGAGGGTAAAATAAGCCCTAGGGGAATATATAACATATAAACCAGGTATATCGATATATGATGTTCTCCTGGGGAATAAAATGTGATATGGGATTTTTTTTTTTTTTTGTCTGGATGATTTTATACGCTGAAATTTTTATAAACGTGTATCTGAAGTTTTTAATTCAATTTTACAGTCAGGTTATACATTATTATTGATGTTAATTTCTATTATGGATTTTTTCTCACAATTTTTTTTTTAATTTACATCGTCTAGTCATTGCTGTACAATAGTGTAAATCGATATAGTTTATCCATATTGTATGTTTTACGCTTCAATTGTAAATGAACTGTGAAACTTTCTGCTATAAATTGCTAAAGTGAATTTATGTTTTACACGGATGTTGTTATTTCTGTTGTTCACTTAATTTAAAATATGATGTAAAAAGATTCTGTAAATGGTCTATTAAGTGATACAGTGTGATCAGGTTTTAAAATGATATTGTGAAATTCTTTTGTAAATGAATATTGTGAATTTTTTCAAAGTGAATATTTTTTTTTGTAAATCTGTAGAATGAACTAAGGAATCTTATCACATTTTGTGTTGTGTATTATAAAAACACCAAATCTGGGACAATATTAAATAATTCCATAAAGCTACTTTAAAAAAAAAAACTATTATCAAATCGAGTATTCTATTAAAACTATTGATATAATCTTTATAAAAAAAATCAAATACTTCGCTGATTTTATCAACTAATCTGCAAAATCTTCCAAAATGTTTACAGAGATAAATTTATCAAAGCTGCATACAAATTTTACCATCAATTTTCCATCAATGAATCTCTTCATGTCATATATCAAATATATTTAAAAAGTTTGGAAATCCCGTCGATTAATCTGTCAAATGTATTGATGGAGCACAGGAATTTTGTCGAGTATAATATCATCTGGTTATGCGTCAACAAGGTGGGATCCCGCCGCTACCACCACTTGTCAACGCAATATCAACAACGCCACCAAAATGATCAAAACACTCTAATATGTGTGTGTGTGTGTGTGAGAGAGTAACGCCACTTGAAGCACCGGGATCCCAAAGTTGCACATCTCCAGGCAGGCAACACAGTAATACCTCTATTATACAGAACATAATGAGGTGCAGGTGTTCCAAGCTGTGGGATCCAGCAGGTGTTTCCTTACCTGCGTCTTAATCTGCGGGCGGTAGGTAGTTTCTGAGGAGTGTGGCGTGAGAGTGTGGTGCGGCAATGTGGCGTGGGAATGTGGTGTGGCAGTGTGGCTTCGAGATAGTGACGTGGGAGTGTAGTGTGGCTATGGGACTGTGGTGTGTAATGTGACGTGGGAATGTGGCAGTGTGGCTTGGGATAGTGGCGTGGGAGTGTGGTGTGGCAATGTGGCGTGGGAATGTGGCAGTGCGGTTTGGGGTAGTGGCGTGGGCGAGTGTGGTGTGGCAATATGGCTTCGGGATAGTGGCGTGGGAGTGTGTGGTGTGGCAATGTGGCGTATGAGTGTGCGAAGGAGAGATCTGGAACTATTGTCATTTTACTAAGACTGGAAATTACTGCACGTGTAGCTTCCAATAAACCTCTACTTATGTTTGTATTGCTAAATAAGGCTTTTGCATCAGAATTTTGTATTAGGTGGATTTATTCTCTCTCTCTCTCTCTCTCTCTCTCTCTCTCTCTCTCTCACGTGACAACAGTGATATATAAACAGTAACTGTAAAAAAATAAAAAAAATAAATTATGTTCTGAAGAGAAAATAAAGTATTTCGCCATCAACTCTCATATACCATCACATGGCTGAGAAATTTTGGAGCCCGACTCGTGGATCATACAGAAGCTTTTCCCGGTCTCCCTTTTAGATACTGTTGAAGTCTTGGCAGAACCTTCACCTTATCTAAGAGGATGATAGATAAGAATCCTGCTTTAATCTAACATTAAAGGAGGAACCAAGAGGGAAGAGGCTTATATTTATAGGTCGTCTGCCTTTGATCGAACAAAAGTGAGCTCTCTCGTCTCAAGTAAGAATGTTGAAGTTCACTCCGGGGTTATTTAGCATCCACTCAGAGACGCTCTTAACACGCCCCTTCTCCCATTTATCAAATACAACATCTTTCATATTTTTCCTCATCTGGGAAAATCCTTAAGACCAGGATGCTCAAAAAGATATGTTAGAGACTATTTTTAGTATAATTTTTCCTTTACGTCTTTTGACCTGGAGATAAGAGAGGACTTTTTGATGCAGTATAGGTAAAACGGCGTTCAATTTCGACAATATTGTTGACCGTGTGCCAGCCATCTACGTCATACGGGTTGAAAGTGACCTGTGACTTGACTCCAGTTAGATGGGTGCCCCTACCTCGTCCCCACCCAATTACAGGTGAGAAATAAATAATAATAAAAAAAAATCATAATAATTAGGTTAAAAATACAACGTAGGTGACTTTGAGTATGTGTAAAGGTCTTCGTCATCTCCTCCCCAAGAAGAAGAAGAAGAAGAAGAAGAAGATGAAGATGAAGATGAAGAAGAAGAAGAAGAAGAAGAAGAAGAAGAAGAAGAATGCTAGATTACGTTAGGCTACGTTAGGTTACGTTAGGCTAGATTAGGTTAAGCTAGGTTAGGTCTGGTCAGGTTACATTATGCATGAAGGTATTCATTTATATGTATACTTATGATCTACAGGATCGTTTATGGCCAGTCAAAGGCTTCTAGAAAAGATAAATACATAGAAGTTATCACTAATGGCCAATTATCCCTATTTAGTGTAACATACAGTATATATTAGATGGAGTTCCGCTTTTATTTGTTTGTTTTCGTATTATTTAAGTCATTTATTTGTTAACATTTAGCTTAGAATAAGTAAATATTATACAAAACAAAACATTGAAAAACTCACAAGTGAATTTGTAACATATAATCAAGTCGAGATAATATTACCAATACCACGTGCTGGTCAAGCTCCGAAAGAGTTGTCCGGGGGTCTAGCTAACCTCTGGTCGGGGCTTGACCAGCACGAAAAAAAAAAAAAAAAAAATTTTACTAAACGTGATTTTGGCAACCTGTGGTGTAATAGTCAGCATACTCGCCTTGCAAGCGAGTGGACCCCTGTTCGATTCCCGGACAGAGTGAAACTATGAGCATTTTTTTTTACGACATTTGGCTTTCTATTTACCAGTAAATGGGAACCTAGATGTTAATCGATTTGCGGATCTTATTCTGGAATAATGGTTAGCCAGTGCAGTTGCCGAGTTGTCCGGTCTTCTCGGACTATTCATTGAAACTGGGTCATACAACTCGTTAACTTAGGGTGTGGTTGTGGTGTTGGCGACAGATTCTAACACCTTAAACAAATTCACGCCTAGGTTGCTCTAGAGCCGGCCATCCTCGTACACAAAGGGCAACCATTATTGTTACGTGTGTAATATTACCATCACTACCACAACCAGCATTATCACTACTATTGTCATCTTCTCAACTATCATCATTCCTTCCCTCTTCCTCCTCCTGCCTCCATATTTTAATAATTATCGTCTCAATTATTATTATTATCATCATTATTTATATTATTATTATTACCGTATTATTATTATTATTATTATTATTATTATTATTATTATTATTAACAATACAACATGTGGCTGTGACAACAGTAGAAATTAGAAATAAGATAAAAAGTTGTATTAAATTAACAATTAAAACACAAACAAGAACCACAGGTACAAGTCGATCAGTTTTTATCATGAGAGAGAGAGAGAGAGAGAGAGAGAGAGAGAGAGAGAGAGAGAGAGAGAGAGAGAGAGTCCCTGGCTCACTGTTACGTTATGACAAAGTTGTTGGTAAGTATATGGTATGGAAATTGTGTTGATACTCTCTCTCTCTCTCTCTCTCTCTCTCTCTCTCTCACTCTCTCTCTCTCACACTCACACCAACCACAAACAAACAACACATCACAAACACACAAGCAAGCAACAACACAACACAAACAATAATGACACCACAAAAAACATCATTCTAAAAAACAAACAATAAAACAAACAAACAATCAATAAAACGAACAAACGAAGAATAAAACAAAACAAACAAACAAACATACAAACAAACAATAAAACAAACAAACATACATAAAAACAATCAAACAAACAAAACAATAAAAAAACAGACCCTCTTCAACAAACCACCACCACCAAGGACTTCACTAGCCTGCCACCTCCACCACCACCTCCTACAACACTATTTATAATCCCAAAACTTCCCAAAGGTCACTCCTGCCTCGGTGACCTTTGGGGGTTAACACTGCCCACTGGTCTAGATCTGGCGAGAAAACTGCCCCCACCCAAAGGTCACTTGTTGGGTGTCACAAAGCGCCTGCTGGGTGATTTAGGTGAGTCTTCCCCCGCCCTCCCCCATCCCCCTCACCAACCCAGGGTCACAGTGTGTAAGGTTAAGGCGTTTGAATTTTAATTTAGTTGATGATGATATAATGCAGAGGAGGAGGAGGAGAAGAAGAAAAAGAACAAGAACAAGAAGGCTAGATTACGTTAGGTTAGGTTAGGCTAGATTAGGTTAAGTTAGGTTAGGTCTGGTCAGGTTACATTATGCATGAAGGTATTCATTTATATGTATATTTATGATCTACAGGATCGTTTATGGCCAGTCAAAAGCTTCTAGAAAAGATAAATACATAGAAGTTATCACTAATGGCCAATTATCCCTATTTAGTGTAACATACAGTATATATTAGATGGAGTTCCGCTTTTATTTGATTGTTTTCGTATTATTTAAGTCATTTATTTGTTAACATTTAGCTTAGAATAAGTAAATATTATACAAAACAAAACATTGAAAAACTCACAAGTAAATTTGTAACATATAATCAAGTCGAGATAATATTACCAATACCACGTGCTGGTCAAGCTCCGAAAGAGTTGTCCGGGGGTCTAGCTAACCTCTGGTCGGGGCTTGACCAGCACGAAAAAAAAAAAAAAAAAATTTTTACTAAACGTGATTTTGGCAACCTGTGGTGTAATCGAACCCCTATTCGATTCCCGGACGGAGTGAAACTATGAGCATTTTTTTTTACGACATTTGGGTTTCTATTTACCAGTAAATGGGAACCTAGATGTTAATCGATTTGCGGATCTTATTCTGGAATAATGGTTAGCCAGTGCAGTTGCCGGGTTGTCCGGTCTTCTCGGACTATTCATTGAACTGGGTCATACAACTCGTTAACTTAGGGTGTGGTTGTGGTGTTGGCGACAGATTCTAACACCTTAAACAAATTCACGCCTAGGTTGCTCTAGAGCCGGCCATCCTCGTACACAAAGGGCAACCATTATTGTTACGTGTGTAATATTACCATCACTACCACAACCAGCATTATCACTACTATTGTCATCTTCTCAACTATCATCATTCCTTCCCTCTTCCTCCTCCTGCCTCCATGTTTTAATAATTATCGTCTCAATTATTATTATTATCATCATTATTTTTATTATTATAAATACCGTATTATTATTATTATTATTATTATTATTATTATTATTATTATTATTATTAACAATACAACATGTGGCTGGAACAACAGTAGAAATAAGATAAAAAGTTGTATTAAATTAACAATTAAAACACAAACAAGAACCACAGGTACAAGTCGATCAGTTTTTTATCATGAGAGAGAGAGAGAGAGAGAGAGAGAGAGAGAGAGAGAGAGAGAGAGAGAGAGAGAGAGTCCCTGGCTCACTGTTACGTTATGACAAAGTTGTTGGTAAGTATATGGTATGGAAATTGTGTTGATACTCTCTCTCTCTCTCTCTCTCTCTCTCTCTCTCTCTCTCTCTCTCTCTCTCACACACACACACACCACAAACAAACAACACATCACAAACAAACAAGCAAGCAACACAACACAAACAGTAATGACACCACAAAAAACATCATTCTAAAAAACAAACAATAAAACAAACAAAAACAATAAAACAAACAAACATACCAACAAACAATAAAACAAACAAACGAAGAATAAAACAAAACAAACATACATAAAAACAATTCAAACAAACATAAAAACAATAAAAAAAAACGGACCCTCTTCAACAAACCACCACCACCAAGGACTTCACTAACCTACCACCTCCACCACCACCTCCTACAACACTATTTATAATCCCAAAACTTCCCAAAGGTCACTCCTGCCTCGGTGACCTTTGGGGGTTAACACTGCCCACTGGTCTAGATCTGGCGAGAAAACTGCCCCCACCCAAAGGTCACTTGTTGGGTGTCACAAAGCGCCTGCTGGGTGATTTAGGTGAGTCTTCCCCGCCCTCCCCCATCCCCCCTCTCCAACCCAGGGTCACAGTGTGTAAGGTTAAGGCGTTTGAATTTTAATTAAGTTGATGATGATATAATGCAGAGGAGGAGGAGGAGGAGGAGGAGGAGAACAAGAACAAGGAGAAGGAGAACAAGAAAAAGAACAAGAAGAAGGCTAGATTACGTTAGGTTACGTTAGGTTTGGTTAGGCTAGATTAGGTTAAGTTAGGTTAGGTCTGGTCAGGTTACATTATGCATGAAGGTATTCATTTATATGTATACTTATGATCTACAGGATCGTTTATGGCCAGTCAAAAGCTTCTAGAAAAGATAAATACATAGAAGTTATCACTAATGGCCAATTATCCCTATTTAGTGTAACATACAGTATATATTAGATGGAGTTCCGCTTTTATTTGTTTGTTTTCGTATTATTTAAGTCATTTATTTGTTAACATTTAGCTTAGAATAAGTAAATATTATACAAAACAAAACATTGAAAAACTCACAAGTAAATTTGTAACATATAATCAAGTCGAGATAATATTACCAATACCACGTGCTGGTCAAGCTCCGAAAGAGTTGTCCGGGGGTCTAGCTAACCTCTGGTCGGGGCTTGACCAGCACGAAAAAAAAAAAAAAAAATTTTTTTTACTAAACGTGATTTTGGCAACCTGTGGTGTAATCGAACCCCTATTCGATTCCCGGACGGAGTGAAACTATGAGCATTTTTTTTTACGACATTTGGGTTTCTATTTACCAGTAAATGGGAACCTAGATGTTAATCGATTTGCGGATCTTATTCTGGAATAATGGTTAGCCAGTGCAGTTGCCGGGTTGTCCGGTCTTCTCGGACTATTCATTGAAACTGGGTCATACAACTCGTTAACTTAGGGTGTGGTTGTGGTGTTGGCGACAGATTCTAACACCTTAAACAAATTCACGCCTAGGTTGCTCTAGAGCCGGCCATCCTCGTACACAAAGGGCAACCATTATTGTTACGTGTGTAATATTACCATCACTACCACAACCAGCATAATCACTACTATTGTCATCTTCTCAACTATCATCATTCCTTCCCTCTTCCTCCTCCTGCCTCCATATTTTAATAATTATCGTCTCAATTATTATTATTATCATCATTATTTTTATTATTATTATTACCATATTATTATTATTATTATTATTATTATTATTATTATTATTATTAACAATACAACATGTGGCTGGAACAACAGTAGAAATTAGAAATAAGATAAAAAGTTGTATTTAATTAACAATTAAAACACAAACAAGAACCACAGGTACAAGTCGATCAGTTTTTTATCATGAGAGAGAGAGAGAGAGAGAGAGAGAGAGAGAGAGAGAGAGAGAGAGAGAGAGACCCACCGTTAATAAAGGAACCTTGAGCATCACTCCTATACATTACTGACGAAGAAAAAGTAATAATAACTTTAAGAAAATTCAGAGACCCGCAGACCCACGAACACACAAGACCCGAGCCATTTATCACCACACACTGAAGGACCATGACATACCAACCTGGGGGGTCTTGTGTCTGTCTGTCTATTTATCTATCTGTCTAAGTGTATGTCCATTTCATTATATATTTATTCGTGTATTTATCTCTGTCTGTCTGCCTGTTTGGTCGTTTATCAAAATTATCAAACAGCAGGTGGAGTGGGGAGGGAGGGAGGGAGGGAGTGGGGAGGGAGGGAGGGAGGGGGGGGGGGATGATTCGCAGTTTCGCCACCTAGTCCATTAAGTTAACCTAACATCAAACTAATGTAACCTAACATAACGCAAACCTAACCTAACCAAACCAAACCAAACATTAACCTGCCCTATCTTTATAACACTTATCCTAACATTAACCGGATATCATAAAGTTAAGGAGCCATCCCTTGTTTCAACCTAACCAAACCTAACCTAATTAAAACCTAATCTAACCCAATTTAATCCAATTTAACCAAACGTAACCTAACCTAACTCAATCTAACTTAAACTAGCCTAACCCCCCGTTTAGAGTTAAGGTACTTAATCACCAAGCGAAATATGCGGGGACTCCTAGTCTTCAAGAGATCCCTAACACAACCTAACATCATCATCATCTACTTAATTAATAAAACCTAACTTAACCTAAACTAACCTAACCCTCGGAAGGAGTTAGAAAGGGCTGCGTGCTATCTCCAGGACTGCATAATCACCGATCAAAAATATATAATGCGAAAAGTTATAAGAAACGATGAAGGACTAAAAGTTAATGGTAACGTAGTATCAAATATTCGATATGCAGACGATACTGGTCTGACCTCGGGATAGTGAAGAGACGGTATTAAACTATGATGAACAAGACTAGTGACCAAGACGGTGAATAATGTGGCCTAGGGTTAATGCTGTATATAAAGACGGGAATAATGGTTATTTTTAATGTCAAACCAAATCCTAAAAGATGATGACAGGGAACTTAACCCAGCTGTTATAACCTTTAACGATGGTTTAAGCTATAAATCTTTAAGGACGTTGGTTTAAACAATAACATTCGAAGGACGATAATTAAAGCTAAAAATCCTCAAGAGGTTAGTTATTGCATCATCCTGAATGGTGGAAACTATTGTGTATTTTGTAAGTAAACATTATGTGTGATGGTCGACCTACGTGCCCCGCCAGCAGGGAAGACAGCAGTAATGTACGACACAGTGGTAGGTAAGAAACATTGTCTTGGGTCGTAAGGTAAGGGCGACGACACCTGCCACAAGTCACACGCCCATCCGAGGACAGGATGAAATGTGTGTGTGTCCGGAGAATGGTGGGCGGGGCGCACAGACACGTGTAAGGAGCTTGTAAATGGATCTTTGGCTACGTGTGTGGTGGCCGCCGTGGACACGGGGAAGGGGAGGGAGTGTGGAGACCAGCCGACCTTCACTAATTACGTGAAGAATATATGTGAGAATCTATCGACGTAGTAATAGTCTGTCGGTGGAGTAAGTAAGTAAGTAAGTAAGCAAATGTGTGTGTGATCGGCTGGTGTCGTCGGTGCACCCAAGGCACAGTCAGGGGTCTACCATAAAACACACTGCCAGTACTGGTAATGAGCAGCGTCTGGCCTTCTCCTCACAGTCATAAAACTCCTTCGCCAGACGCACGGTCGCCTTTGACACACAAAAATGCAATCATTCATTAAAACGTAATTGACTATAAACTTTTTTGTGTAAAATACCCATTTATTGTGAACTTAACAAATTGGTAAATCAGGTGTGTTTATGTAAGCTTGGGTCAGTGGTGTTAAATTTACTGCTGACTAATTATATTATTTTTAAACCAGTATTTATATGTTAATATTACAGTTAAAGTTAAGTCGTTATCATATTTAAAGGTCATCATCATTATCACCATTCATCATCATCATCATGTAAAGGTATTAATAAAAATGAAAAAATACGTAACGTATACCAGAACTAAGACGTTTGCCGGATATATGAACTAAACCTTCTACCGGATATATGAACTAAAACATTTGCCGGATATATGAACTAAAATATTTGCCGGATATATGAACTAAAACATTTGCCGGATATATGAACTAAAATATTTGCCGGATATATGAACTAAAATATTTGCCGGATATATGAACTAAAACATTTGCCGGATATATGAATTAAAACGTTTGCCGGATATATGAACTAAAACATTTGCTGAATATATAAACTAAAACATTTGCCGGATATATGAACTAAAACATTTGCCGGATATATGAATTAAAACCTTTGCCGGATATATGAACTCAAACATTTGCCGGATATATGAACTAAAACATTTGCCAGATATATGAACTAAACCGTTTGCCGGAGATATCATATAAAAAACCCTAACTACAGAACCAGTTAATTGACGTGCCGTGTTATGGACTCTTCCGGAACTGTGATTACAATAATTATTCTCACACGAGGCAGTGACGTCACGCGGACAATGGCGGAGAACAGCTGACGTCGACTGTTATTACTGTATAACTGAATACGTGTAATACCATTGAGAAGAGAAGAGAAGAGAGAAATCATTAACAACAGGTACCAAATAAAACTCACTAGACCATTACATGTTCCCGCCGCCTATACAGTGGCTGTCCAGTAGTCTCATAAAGTATAAACATGCTCAGGATTCAAAGTGTACTTGTATCTGTCCTGTTAAGTGTACTTGTATCTGTCCTGTTAAGTGTACTTGTATCTGTCCTGTTAAGTGTACCTGTATCTGTCCTGTTAAGTGTACCTGTATCTGTCCTGTTAAGTGTACCTGTATCTGTCCTGTTAAGTGTACCTGTATCTGTCCTGTTAAGTGTACCTGTATCTGTCCTGTTAAGTGTACCTGTATCTGTCTTGTTAAGTGTACTTGTATCTGTCCTGTTAAGTGTACCTGTATCTGTCCTGTTAAGTGTACTTGTATCTGTCCTGTTAAGTGTACCTGTATCTGTCCTGTTAAGTGTACCTGTACCTGTCCTGTTAAGTGTACCTGTATCTGTCCTGTTAAGTGTACTTGTATCTGTCCTGTTAAGTGTACCTGTATCTGTCCTGTTAAGTGTACCTGTACCTGTCCTGTTAAGTGTACCTGTATCTGTACTGTTAAGTGTACTTGTAACTCTTCCTATATTTGTGCTGTGAGTGTCCCAGTACCTGTGTGCCTATACCTGTGTACCTATACCTGTACCTGTGTGCCTATACCTTTACCTATGTGCCTATAGTTGTACCCGTGTGCCTATACTTGTACCCGTGGGCCTATAGTTGTACCCGTGTACCTGTAAATTGTGCCCGTTTGCCAATGCCTATATCTGTACACGTGTACCTATACCTGTACCCGTGTGCCTGTACCTGTACCCGTGTGCCTATTCCTGTACCCGTGTGCCTATACCTGTACCCGTTTGCCTGTACCTGTACCCGTGTGCCTATAGTTGTACCCGTGTGCCTATAGCTGTACCCGTGTGCCTGTACCCATGTGCCTATACCTGTACCCGTGTGCCTGTACCTGTACCCGTGTGCCTATAGTTGTACCCGTGTGCCTATAGCTGTACCCGTGTGCCTGTACCCATGTGCCTATACCTGTACCCGTGTGCCTGTACCTGTACCCGTGTGCCTATACCTGTACCCGTGTGCCTATACCTGAACCTATACCCGTGTGCCTGTACCTGTACCCGTGTGCCTATACCTGTACCCGTGTGCCTATACCTGTACCCGTGTGCCTATACCTGAACCCGTGCCTATACCTGTACCCGTGTTCCTATACCTGTACCCGTGTTCCTATACCTGTGCCTGTACCTGTACCCGTGTGCCTATACCTGTATTGTCAGATCCAAAGAAGCCAAAAATACCCCGAGACGACACTGACAGCCAAGACGGGTGTATACGCAGAAAATCCCCCGTCCACATATGTCCCTGTCAACCGAGCGGGGGAATTAGAGGTAACATAATGACCTCATAACTACCCCGAGACGACCATCCAAACTGCTCATTAGCATACTGGGCTGAGGGGAAAAAGGCAAGAGGGTAGACGCTCATGAGTATCCCCTCGACAACCTTCCCCTTATTCTCTTAATGTCTACTTCCCTTCACACTGGCCGCATTCTACCCCCTTTAACCAGTCACCCTTATACAGGTACTTCTATTTCCCCTCCCTCGTGATTGTTTCTGCTGTCACTTCCCCTTCCTCAGTATATACTTCTGCTGTCACTTCCCCTTCCTCAGTATATACTTCTGCTGTCACTTCCCCATCCTCAGGACATACTTCTGCTGTCACTTCCCCTTAGTATAAACTTCTGCTGTCACTTCCCCATCCTCAGGACATACTTCTGCTGCCACTTCCCCTTCTTTAGGACCTACTTCCGCTATTACTTCCTTTGGACATACTTCTGCTGCCACTTCCCCTTCTTCAGGACCTACTTCCGCTATTACTTCCTTTGGACATACTTCTGCTGCGACTTCCTCAGGACACACTTCTGCTGCCACTTCCCCTCCCTCGGATACAAGTCACCATGAGTCCCGGAGCTGACACTGATATCCACCACGTCCGACAGCCAAGAAGCACCTCAGCCTAACCACAGTACTTGTCGCTCCCCTTATGGTGGTCCTGTGTCTGTCTCTCTTGTTTTCTATCATTAATCTGTTTGTCTGTCTGTGTATTGTTGACTAAGTACATGTGTGTGTGTGTGTGTGTGTGTGTGTGTGTGTGTGTGTGTTGTGAGTGAGTGAGTGTGTGTGTGTGTGTGTGTGTGTGTGTGTGTGTGTGTGTGTGTGTGTGTGTGTGTGAGTGAGTGTGTGTGTGTGTGTGTGATATTCTCTCTCTCTCTCTCCTTCTATAACCTCCCAAAGACATCATTTCCAAAACCCAGTACACTCATCATGTAGGATCCCGGACGCAGTAACAAGTTCCGCCTCACAATAAAAGTTTTCTCGTTGCCCTTACACTGGGGACTGGCAATAACCCCTCCTCCGCGGCCCCTGACCCTCCTTACAGGCCCCTCCTCCCCGGTCCCTCCACCCCTCCTCCCCCATCCTACAATCCAGATTTCTCAGTCGTTTAACAGATACACAGAGAACTGTACGAGATGTAATAAAACTAAAACTTTTTAGGGGTCCAGCATCTGACTGTTGAGCTATGAAGGCGATATGTACTGTTGTTTACATGTTTATTGTCTCCCGGCCCCCGCTTAGCTGAAGGGTGTTGTGTCCGTCTGTCTGTACGTTCATCTTGTTCCTCCCTGTGTATGTCCGTCACTCCAATCCTCTGTATGTCTGCCCGTCCATGCACCCCTCAATGAGTCCATCTGTTGCTCTGTCTGGTCATATGTTCCTCTGCACGTTCGTGTGTCAGAGTTGTGAACGCGACGCCACGAGAACGAACTGAACTATGGTCTCCATCTCTGGCACAAAGCTGCCTGATCTGGGGCTCTCAGACGAGGCCAATAAGCAATATTTTTCCCTCCTGATGTAGAGGAATTGTGACTTCTATGTCGTCTTGGGTCACCAGTCGTGGCTGGGGGTAGATCGACGGGTTCGTATTGTGCGAGTTATATTAATCTAAGAAAATTATTATTTTTCCATGATAACTTCATATAAGTTACATTTGTATCTATGATTAATGTAAAGTATTTATTCAACATGACTTAGTGAATGATAAACAAACTGACGGTCTCCTTTATCTCTTGCGTAAACCCCACGAGGAAGATAATTTTCTTTGCCAGGGAAATGGAATTTTATGCAATTTATAGTCTCGGTAAGCCTAACTGTCTTATATACAACAAATGAAAAAAATTCTGTTATTTTATTTAACTCTACACAACCGAACTTGCCGCTGTTTCTATATTCTACAAGACGGTCATAGTTTGTTTTACGTATCATCCTCTCTTTATCCTATCACTGTTTACTACTTCATTTTCTATCGAAAAAATACAAAGTTGTTTCAAACATAAGGTAATTACTGATGGCAGAGACACATACTGTAGTTGTCACACACAACAACTGCCTGGAATATAACCACGTATGTGGTTCCCGGGACTCTTTATCACACCCTGCACCATGACCTATGAACACCCTCTCCTGGCGACCACCTGGCTAGGCAGGCCCTTGGTTCTTACAACCCGCACCCTGGTACATCCTCCACTACCCCAGGCCAAGACACATAACCCTTAATTTAGAATCATTACCTGTTGCTGTCTCTGGCCAAACACCGTACCTGCAAAACACAAAAAATATCACTATTAGCTGAAGGAAAAAATAATATTTATAGGTAATTAATTGTTACTTGTACATTTCAACGTTAATTTTAATAAGTTTACAAGAGCAGGTGAGATACTGTGACAAACTGCAATTTATTTTCCTTATGCAATATTTTCTCCGCGACATCCACGGCATCTGAGGGTGAGGAAGCACTTTCTTAACACACCATTATTGAACTTATAATGTATACATAAACTACATGTTAAGTGCTACCTAAAAAAAAATCTTGTATCACTGATTCTAATTATCTCGTAGAGTTGTACACAAACAATAAAGTGCTTAAGTGAGTGCGTAAGTAGCAAGCAGTATAAGTAAATAAGTGTATTCGTACATAAATATGCCCGTAAATAAATAAATAAATAAATAAATAAATAATAAAAGTAATTAAGTTATTATCTAGCTAATATATTAGAAACTCGACATAATTCAGTAAATTGCGTGCGCACCGTGTTTGGAGGTCACATTTACCGTGCCTCGGGAAAATTGGCTGGCAGGGAGCATATTGTCCGGCGGGAACATTTTAAGCGATATGTTCAATTTCCTTCCAAAGGTGATTAAAGTTATTTTTGTTGGAAAACTCAAGTTTTAATTCAACTCTTATGTTCCCGTCATAAGCCTTCCGCAAAAGTGCAGTGCAGTGGTTTTTATCGGGGAAAAATTGAGTGTACAATTTTAAAGAAAGAAAGAAAGAAATACAAAAGAAAGAAAAAGATTTAAGGAGAACAACAACAACAACAACGACAGCAACAACAACAACATAAAGAGCAAGGAAGGAGGACTGTTTGAGTCCTCGATTTGACAGCATACTATGGACGGATTGATACACGGACAGACTAATACACGGAGAGACAAACGGACGGACTGATACATCGACAGACGAACAGACGATCTGATAGGAAACACAGACAGATACACGGACAGACTGATAAACTAATATAGACAGGAACGGACTGATCAACCAACAGACCCCGGACGGACTAATAAACCAACAGACTCGAGGACGGACTAATAAACCAACAGACTCGAGGATGGACTAATAAACCAACAGACTCGAGGACGGACTAATAAACCAACAGACACACAGACATACAGTATAGTCGAACAGTCTACTACGGACCTAAAATAATCACTCCTATTGTTCTCTCTCCAGACGGCAGTAAACACAAATAAATTCAACTACTTTAAAACATTCCCATATATCAACACACAAATTCGAATGTACAGTTGCCGACATAAATCCCCGGACACGTGACAGTATCTAATGTGTGAGTACTTGAAGATCATTAGGTGATGGAGAATGGAAATTTGACGTATTTTCTCGAATTTGTCTCTGTATTAAGGAGTGCTATTTTCAATCTGTAGTTCCGATATACAATGTAATGAAAAGCAGATATTACCAACTGTTTGGGGAATTTTGTCCACAACTGTACATCATAAAATAGAACATAGGTTAACACGATCACCCTTACAGCACTAATATGTTTTATATATATATATATATATATATATATATATATATATATATATATATATATATATATACTTCATTTTAGTCCATTTAACACGCGGACTTTGAACATATAATCAACGACCTCACCAGCAAGGAATCGAACCCTCGACCTACTGGGTGGCCCTAGGGAACGCTTACCGGCTAGCCCACAAGGACACTAAAAGCAGTTCTAGACTCTGTTATATTTCACACAAAGCCTGTTCATCGAGCTGATGGCGCCGTGAACCTCATTGGGAAACTGCCCGTGCCTCGTATGTGGTGTCAGTAGCATTTTACCGAATCCAGCTGGTGCCCCGCCATTAGCGGTACTGAGCGTTCAAGGTCGTCTGAGGGAAGAGAGCGCTCCCCGCACATAGTGGGAGATTGCGGAACTAGGCCTATATGATATTAAATGTAATTTACCGGATTAATAATGATGCGATTCATGAAGTTAAGGGACTATTATTGAATTTGAAATTATTATAGATCGTTTAGCAGTCTGAATAATGTTAAAGGGTGTCCCAAGGAGTTATTAGTTAGGCGGAAAATAGGTCACGTAGGCCTAAGCTAACGCCTTGAGAGGACACGAAGCGGGCTCTCTCTCAGTCCCGGATAGCACTCACACGAACAAGACGTCCCTGCGCGTCTGTCCCAGAAATAGTCACGTGGCCTAGTCACCTGTGCTGAAATATTGCAGTATAACAAGTAAGTCTCATTCGATCTCAGACAGGGTTAGATAGGGCAGTGATAAAGTAAACTAGAGCTAACAGTGAGTTCATTTCAGGGTTTCCGTGAGAACCCACTTGACTGAAGTTGACTGGAGTTGACCTGAGATTGACTGCCGTTTGAGACTGCCGTTGAGGATTGAGGGTGGCGATTGTCGCCATTGGACCGATCAAAGTAGGCCTGTCACTGTTTAGCGGGGTAGCAAAGGATCTCTTGAGTGAACGAGTGCTCCCGACAACTAAACGACACGGGACGCTAAAGCTTCTCTCAACTGTACAAGGTCTGATTGGCTCACTCCCGTCCGCTTTATGGACGCACTGGGAGTACACTGAGGCTATCTGAGTAGACTAATGGTCACACACTGAGACCGTGAGTCTAGGTCTCTAGGAGATACCAGGAGGAACATTTTCCCTCCTTTATTACGGGTGTAGTTTAATAGTTTCTAGATAATTTTGATAATATTGTTTTGAATGTTTGTGCCATCAAGTGGAACCAGAGTGATACTGTGATTTGATTCTTTTAATGCCTCTGATTGTTCTTCATAATTCTGATCTCAGGTATAACCTTGTTCCCCAGAGTAGTGGTTAGGTTAGGTTAGGAAGTGTGCATCTGTTGGGGTGCTATAAATTTGGTTGAGTGCCCTTAAGGCCTATTCATTGTAGAGTATTTAATTTCATATTTTATTACCATTTCCTTAGTGACTGATATAATTTTGTTGAGTGCCCTTAAGGCCTATTCATTGTAGAGTATTTAATTTCATGCTTTATTACCATTTCCTCAGTGACTGATATAATTTTGTTGAGTGCCCTTAAGGCCTATTCATTGTAGAGTATTTAATTTCTCATTTTTATTACCATTCCTCAGTGACATATAATTTTGTTGAGTGCCCTTAAGGCCTATTCATTGTAGAGTAGTTAATATCTTTTTTGGTACCTAAGTGACTGATATTATTGTGTGAAAGCCTTTAAGGCCTGTTTCATGTGTGCACGGAACAGTTCTTATTACTTCAAATTTATTGTTGCCTGAGGTTCTAATAATTTTTATATCATGTATAACTTTTATTCCCCAGAGTAGTGTTTTAAGTTCAAGTTAAGAGGTGCGCATACTGGTGTACCATTATTGGATTGTGTTTGTAGTGTTGGAGGGAATATAAGTGTCTAAATGTAACAGTGTGTCTCATTCATCCCAGTCACAGATGCTATCCTTCCACGGGTCACGGACAATTTATTTTGTTTAGTAGTTTTAAGTGTTCTTGTGCTGGTTCGGGATTTTTCTCAAAGGGGCGCTTCCACTGCCATTACCATCTATTAATTTTAAATAAACCCCAAGTCAAGTGAGAAATTAAAGTCCAGTAAATTCCGACCGGTTACAAATGGTAGCAGAGCGTAGTTAATTTTATGTCGTGACTGATAGTTCTGTGGTTGGGATAATGAGCGTAATAATGGAGTGGATGGAAACGGTAGAGAGTGTGACCCCAACTCTACTCATGCTCACCGTGGGAATGGGTTTGTTGTGGTTGACGGTGCGGGGTTACTCGGAGAAAAGGAGAGACAGCCTGGGGTTGGTGCAGTTGAGAGAAGAGTTCGTGGAACGTATTGGGAAGCTAGAGGGGAAAATCCGGGGAGAGTACCAGGAACGATTGGAACAGTTAGAAGGGAAGATCAATGGGGAATGTCAGGCATGGGCGAACCAAATCAGGGGGGAGTATGGGGTATATGCACAACAGTTAAGGGGGGAGTACCACACACAATTGCAACAGTTAGAGACGGAACACCAACAACACTTAGCTCTGTTGGGGGATGCACTAGATAGGGTAAAGACACAGTATAAAATACAGCACGAGGAGACAATGTGGGAGATGAGGAGACACAATAGTAGAGAGGGAATTAGTCTCGGGGCCGGGTTGACCATGTCTAAGTTCGACGGTAGGCCAGGAATAGAGGTAGGAAAGTGGTTAAGAGAGGTTGACCGAACCCTCAAGCTGCTAGACGGAGACGAAGTCAGTCGAATCCAATTCATAATAAGGCATCTTGCGGGGCCTGCGGCAGATCGCGTATACAACGCACGCAGAGACTGGGAAACCGTAGATGAGTTAACTTGTTATTTGAAGCAGCAATATGGCGGACCGACGGCCACGTACGACGCCATTCAGAAGGTGATGACGCGGAAACAAGGGAGCAACGAAACGCTTCTTGAATATTATGACGCTATGCTAGATTTAAACGATGAGTTGAACCACCATGATCATAAATATGATAAGGCCCTGTTGGGAGATGCAATCACTCGGGGGCTCAAGGAGGAACAAAGCCGTATGTGGTTAGTGGATGAGATCAAGAAGTATCCTCACCACAGTCTAGACGAGTGGATCACGGGGCTGAGAGAGGCGGAACAAAAACGAGAAGCTTTGAGGGAGGTACCGCTGACTAAAGGAAGAGAGAACGAGCCGCAGACTGGAGGCTCGATTCCCCCGAGGTGCTATGCGTGTGGACAAGAGGGCCATTTCAGTTTCAATTGCACAAACGGGTCCAGACCAGGAGAGAGTGTCCCAAGGGGATACGTGGCCAATGGCCAGTATCGAGTTGGAAATAACAATCGGAACTGGCGGTCGGGAAATGGCCAAGGCCAGGCAGTCCCCGCCAACCGTTCCTGGCCTCACCAATAGATTCCACCGGCGATGTTATGAGCCAAGAGAGAGCGGACCCATGGTCAAGCGTGGTTCGCATGACAAATTTAATCACAACAGAAGGTACCTTAAGGCTGAAAGCAGAGTGTCCTAAGGTCTCGGTGCTGGTAGCGGGTCGTGAAATGTGGGGTTTAGCAGATACTGGGGCAGAAGTGTCGCTAATTGATGAACTTTTCTACCGTCGGGAGCTGGAGCCTGCAGGCGTGGTGTTGCAGCCCACTCGAATAAGGGTAAAAGGGGCGTCAGGGTTTCCAGTGCCGTGTGTGGGGTGTATTCGGGTCACTATGGTCGTATGTGGGGTGGAAGTCACTGATGTGGGGATGTTGGTTTGTCCAGGGATTGAGACCCAGGGTAAGGGGCAAGCTCATGTCGGGTTGTTGGGGATGAATGTGCTGGGGGAGGTTGCGGAGATCTGGCCGCACATGTATCACTTGTGCAGGGAAGCCAGGAGCACCGCTCAGTGGGAAAATTGCTTGCATGAGGTTAGGCAGTTATGTGCAATAGAGGCCATCAGCCTGGGGTATTGTATGACAGAGAGGAAGGAAAGACCAACCATTCCTCCCCGGAGTACTCGGTTGCTGTCAGTATGTGTTCCCTCATTAAGCCAGGTAGCTAACAAAGAAGTAGTGATTGAACCTCTAACAATAGAGGATGAAGGTTGGATGCCTGAGGGTGTGATAGTGTTGCCGACAGCTGTAAGAGTGGTGAGAGGCATGACCCAGGTGTTGGTGGCAAATCTGTCTGATAGTCGTAGGAGCTTGAGGGGCAATTGGCGGATTGGGAAAGTGGCTTCGGGGACGGAAGTCGAGGAAGACATCAGTGAAGAGGTGAATGTGAGGACAGTGCAACCGGATGCCCGTACGGAGGTCAAAGTGCACACGGAGGAAATGAATGAGGGACAAGAGAGTGCAGTTAGGTGTTTAATAGAAGAGTTTAGTGATATTTTTGAAGAAGAGGGCCAGCCCATAGGAAAGGCTATTGGGGTTCAGCATGAGATCCCAGTGACCACAGACAGGCCAGTTAGGGTGCCATATCGGAGGATCCCTCCAAACCAGGTACCAGAGGTGAAGCAGCACATTAGCCAGCTGTTAGATCAGGGAGTAATTCAGCATAGTGAGAGTCCGTACTCTGCCGCCATTGTAGTAGTGAGGAAAAAGGACGGGACGCTGAGGTTGTGCATTGACTATCGTGACTTAAATAAGGTCACGGTACGCGATGCGTTTCCTCTGCCTAGGATAAATGAAACTCTAGAATCTCTGACGGGGGCCCAGTTTTTCTCAACGTTTGATCTGGCGGCGGGATATCACCAGATAGAAGTAAAACCTTCAGACCGTCCAAAGACTGCCTTCAGCACAAGCTTCGGACACTTTGAGTACAGGCGACTGCCTATGGGATTGTCAAATAGTCCGGGAACCTTTCAGAGATACATGGAGCGGATTTTAGGGGATAAGATCTTCTCCTCGTTGCTTGTATACCTTGATGATGTGATGGTGTTTTCAAGTACAATAGATCAACATATAGTCAGATTGAGGGAATTATTTTGCAGGATGAGGGAGAATAATTTAAGATTTAAACCTAAAAAGTGTGAAATAATGGCTTCAAAAGTAAGTTATTTAGGATATCAGGTGTCAGCTGAAGGCATCACAGCTGATCCTGAGAAGATTAGGGTAGTAAGAGATTGGCCAGTCCCTCAGACGGTGAAAGATGTGCGGTCTTTTGTAGGGTTCACATCATTTTATAGGAAATTTGTTAAAGGGTTTGCCCAAATAGCTGCTCCACTGCATGCGTTGATGCATGGGAAATCTAAGGATCGGGTAGATAGTGAATGGAGAGAGGAACAGCAACAGGCTTTTGAGGAGTTGAAAGACAAGGTGACGCAGACACCAGTGTTGGCTTGCCCAGATTTCACTCAGGAGTTTATATTAGAAACAGATGCAAGTTTTCGTGGGCTAGGTGCGGTGCTGTCCCAGCGGAAGGATGGCAGGCTGCATCCGGTGTGCTATGCGAGTCGGGGCCTGAGGAAATCAGAACGTAACATGAACAACTATAGTTCTCGTAAGTTAGAGATGTTAGCACTCAAATGGGCAGTAGTGGATAAATTCAGGGATTATTTGGCAGGGAAACATTTCACAGTCTATACAGATAACAACCCACTCAGTCACCGGGAGAAGGCTAAGCTAGGTGCCGTGGAAAGTAGGTGGAATGCGGATCTCGAGCAGTTTAACTTTACTATAGAGTACAAGCCGGGGAAGAACAACATTGTGGCGGATACTCTATCTAGAATCCCGGCGGAACAGGAGGAAGATAGTGAAGAAGAGTATACAGCGATGCATGTACTAGAGGAGAACGGGGCAGGAAGGAAGGAACTGTGGACGATGGATGGGCTGCGTAAGGAGCAAGAAGGCATGGACTATATGACAAAACTGCGAAGATGGTTGGTGGGAGAGCTGCCGGAGGATGAGGTACAGGTAGAGCTCCAAAATGATGATTTCCGCAAGATGTACCGAGCTAGGAAATCCCTGATAGTAAGAGAAGATGTTGTTTGGCATAGAAGACCCGAAGGGAAGAATCTATGGAGGGAGGTGCCAGTGTTAACTCCAAACTTGCAGGAGGCTTTGACTAGAGCCTGCCACGACGAGTTTGGCCATCAGGGGCGAGATCGCACCCTGTCGCTGGTGCAGGAGCGAGGGTTCTGGTCAGGCATGGGAGAAACAGTGCGAGACTACATAGCCAGCTGCGAGAGGTGTGGAGTAGCAAAAGATGAAGTGCCGAAGCCCCAACTGCATGTAGGGACGATTGAAGCTGCCAAACCATTAGAGACACTGGCCGCAGATTTCACCTTGCTGGACAAGCGGCAAGGATTGGAGAATGTCCTGATAATGGTTGACATATACAGTCGTTACACTTGGGCCTTTCCCACCAAAGACCAGAAAGCCTCGACGATTGCAAAGATCCTGGTGAATCGAATCTTCCTGGCAGTGGGTGCACCTGAGCGACTGTTGACCGATCAGGGAAGGAATTTTGGCAGTGCATTGGTCCGACAAACTTGTGCCACCTTTGGGGTGAAGAAAATAAGGACGTCAGCATATCACCCACAGGGAAATGGCATGGTGGAACGGTTCAATCGAACCCTGCACGGTCTGCTGGCCACCCTCGAGGCAGAGGAAAAGAATAGGTGGCCAGAGCATCTGCAGGCAGTGGTGTCACAATACAACGCGACTCCGCATGCCACGACAGGGTTTTCCCCATTCCTGTTGTTTTACGGGAGAGAACCAAACCTGCCGTTTGACCTTAGGCCGGAACTAGACCCAGAGCCGGTAGATGAGTGGGTGATGGTGATTAGAGACCGGCAACGACGATTGCAGGAAGCAGTGGAGATCAATGTTCGGAGACGTAAGGAAATAAATAGAAGAAAAAGAGAAGAGAAAGCCCACGAGAGTAGCTGGGAAGTGGGCCAGGAGGTTTTGCTGAGGAACAATGTAAAAATAGGCCGGTGTAAGCTGCAAAACCATTGGTTTGATACGAGATGGCACATTGTTGAGGTCCTAAATCCAAGGCCTGGTTTATATCGCATTGCGCCCAGTGGGGAAGAAGACCTGGAAGCGAGAGTGGAAAACCGGAGCAACTTGAAGGCTGCTCCAACCCTAAGGCATCCGGGAGACCCAGCGATGGATGAATCTGAGGAGGAAGACGAGGAGCCCCCACTCCAGATGAGCGAGATGGAGAAGTAGTTCAGAGAGGTCGATCGAGCCTGCAACTGAAAGACGAAGCCGACAAATTACAGTTTAGGTTGCAGGGTAATGAGAAGGGGCAGGTTGTCGAGGGTGAGTTGGAGGAGTTGTGAGTAGGGCAGGGGGGATTGGAGAGATGGTTAGGTCAGAGATGTGCGTTGAGTAGTGGTTGCTGTCATGAGCGGGATTGAGAGTACAGTTGTAATGTCCAGGGCCTCACTAACATGGACTGGTACATTGTCAGAGGGTTGGTCTGCCGGCATGAGGTTCGGAGACGTGGACTGAGTATTTTTTTGACACTGGTTCCTCTTAGCTCAAGGGCCAGGCAAAAGGAGAGAATGTTTGTTTTGGACTGTGTATTGTTTTGACACTGGTTCCTCTTAGTTCAAGGACCAGGCAAA
Organism: Homarus gammarus; assembly: GCA_958450375.1. Classification (NCBI taxonomy): domain Eukaryota; kingdom Metazoa; phylum Arthropoda; class Malacostraca; order Decapoda; family Nephropidae; genus Homarus; species Homarus gammarus. The sequence continues at coordinate 4,294 of CAUDMG010001240.1, read as the reverse complement.
AGGAGAGCATGTTTGCTTTGGACTGAGTATTGGTTTGACACTGGTTCCTCTTAGTTCAAGGGCCAGGCAAAGGAGAGCATGTTTGTTTGGGCTGGTATTAATTTTGACATTGGTTCTCTAGTTAAGGGCCAGGCAAAAGGGGAGCGTGATGTTCTGGTTGGTTATGAGTTGGGCTAGGAAGAAATGGGGAAGAAATGGAGTTGTTAGCTGTGAGTGGAATAGTACAGAGTTGAAGGTGGGGTCTAAGTTGTTCTCTCAGCACATGAGGGCAGTGCTGTTTTTCTTTTAGGGGGGTCGAGTGTTAGCAGGAGAGAAGAGAAGACGGGAATGCTGCGTTTAGCAAAAGGGGTAAGATGCAGTTTCTTAGAACAAATTTTAGGGGGGTCGTATGAATGGTCTTCTCAGCACATGAGGACAGTGCTGTCTTTTTTTAGGGGGGTCGATTGTAATATTCAGAAATTTCAGAGTAATTTCGAATGCCCCGCCATTAGCGGTACTGAGCGTTCAAGGTCGTCTGAGGGAAGAGAGCGCTCCCCGCACATAGTGGGAGATTGCGGAACTAGGCCTATATGATATTAAATGTAATTTACCGGATTAATAATGATGCGATTCATGAAGTTAAGGGACTATTATTGAATTTGAAATTATTATAGATCGTTTAGCAGTCTGAATAATGTTAAAGGGTGTCCCAAGGAGTTATTAGTTAGGCGGAAAATAGGTCACGTAGGCCTAAGCTAACGCCTTGAGAGGACACGAAGCGGGCTCTCTCTCAGTCCCGGATAGCACTCACACGAACAAGACGTCCCTGCGCGTCTGTCCCAGAAATAGTCACGTGGCCTAGTCACCTGTGCTGAAATATTGCAGTATAACAAGTAAGTCTCATTCGATCTCAGACAGGGTTAGATAGGGCAGTGATAAAGTAAACTAGAGCTAACAGTGAGTTCATTTCAGGGTTTCCGTGAGAACCCACTTGACTGAAGTTGACTGGAGTTGACCTGAGATTGACTGCCGTTTGAGACTGCCGTTGAGGATTGAGGGTGGCGATTGTCGCCATTGGACCGATCAAAGTAGGCCTGTCACTGTTTAGCGGGGTAGCAAAGGATCTCTTGAGTGAACGAGTGCTCCCGACAACTAAACGACACGGGACGCTAAAGCTTCTCTCAACTGTACAAGGTCTGATTGGCTCACTCCCGTCCGCTTTATGGACGCACTGGGAGTACACTGAGGCTATCTGAGTAGACTAATGGTCACACACTGAGACCGTGAGTCTAGGTCTCTAGGAGATACCAGGAGGAACATTTTCCCTCCTTTATTACGGGTGTAGTTTAATAGTTTCTAGATAATTTTGATAATATTGTTTTGAATGTTTGTGCCATCAAGTGGAACCAGAGTGATACTGTGATTTGATTCTTTTAATGCCTCTGATTGTTCTTCATAATTCTGATCTCAGGTATAACCTTGTTCCCCAGAGTAGTGGTTAGGTTAGGTTAGGAAGTGTGCATCTGTTGGGGTGCTATAAATTTGGTTGAGTGCCCTTAAGGCCTATTCATTGTAGAGTATTTAATTTCATATTTTATTACCATTTCCTTAGTGACTGATATAATTTTGTTGAGTGCCCTTAAGGCCTATTCATTGTAGAGTATTTAATTTCATGCTTTATTACCATTTCCTCAGTGACTGATATAATTTTGTTGAGTGCCCTTAAGGCCTATTCATTGTAGAGTATTTAATTTCTCATTTTTATTACCATTCCTCAGTGACATATAATTTTGTTGAGTGCCCTTAAGGCCTATTCATTGTAGAGTAGTTAATATCTTTTTTTGGTACCTAAGTGACTGATATTATTGTGTGAAAGCCTTTAAGGCCTGTTTCATGTGTGCACGGAACAGTTCTTATTACTTCAAATTTATTGTTGCCTGAGGTTCTAATAATTTTTATATCATGTATAACTTTTATTCCCCAGAGTAGTGTTTTAAGTTCAAGTTAAGAGGTGCGCATACTGGTGTACCATTATTGGATTGTGTTTGTAGTGTTGGAGGGAATATAAGTGTCTAAATGTAACAGTGTGTCTCATTCATCCCAGTCACAGATGCTATCCTTCCACGGGTCACGGACAATTTATTTTGTTTAGTAGTTTTAAGTGTTCTTGTGCTGGTTCGGGATTTTTCTCAAAGGGGCGCTTCCACTGCCATTACCATCTATTAATTTTAAATAAACCCCAAGTCAAGTGAGAAATTAAAGTCCAGTAAATTCCGACCGGTTACAAATATATATAATATATATATATATATATATATATATATATATATATATATATATATATATATATATATATATCGACCGTATATGTGTATCACTTAACCTTCTCATATAGTACACCCAGCGTCACCCTGAACACATTCACATACACTTCATAATATTGGTGGGACGAGGTGGCAGCGCAGGTGAAGAACTATGGTATTGACATGACCTAAACTTCCTAATATTTTTTACGTTTTTCTTTTATTGAATTGCTATAAAAAGGTCCAGGAATACAGTGTTGAGATGCAGTGTAACACCTGGTATATAAATACACACTTCATATTTCTTGGATGATAGAGTTAACAAATTCTTTAACTTTGAGCCACAATATCTGAAAGAATCGTTTCATATTTTCCAAGTTGTTTCTTGCTTGGCTCAACACCCGACGACAAATGATTGACATTTGGTTAAGAAAGTTATCTTAGCTGAATTCCTTCACCATTTTACTTTCGGGAATTGAGGTCCACACACACACACACACACACACACACACACACACACACACACACACACACACACACAGCTACGACCTATTGCAATCACCCTAATACCCAGCCTAATCTGTGAAAGTTTTGTGTTCGACTGGGCTTATGCTGATATTGCAGGAGTCGTAGTCCCTCAGCAATTTGGCAACATGAAAACTTCCTCCACCACTCACTGTCTTGTCAGCTTTCTCGATTACATATACCGCCATCTCGAGAAACGAAAAACGTCTGTAGCTGTCGCCTTCATTGATTTCACTAAAGCGTTCGACCTAGTCGACCACAATATAATCATCAACAAAGCTAAAGACCTCGGGCTTCGGAGAAGTCTCATACCATGGCTTACAGACTTCCTCAGTGACCGACGCCAAGCTGTACGCTTCCGAGGGGCTGTCTCCACCTTTCAGTCACTCACCTGTGGCGTCCCCCAAGGCACCAAGATGGGACCACTCTGTTTCCTTATGCTCATCAATGATGCCCTAAGAGAAACCCCTGCTCGCTGGAAATATGTCGACGACTCCACCATTGGGATCAGCGTCAACAATTCTGCTCCCAACTATACCGCCCTTCAGGATTTATTGAACAGTCTCCAAAACTGGGCCACCAACAACCATGTCACCATCAACCATACCAAGACCATGGTTATGCACATCAACCTCTCCTCCGACATTGTCCCACCTCCTTCCATTACTCTAGGTCCGAACACACTCCAGGTTGTAAATTCCAAGAAGCTCCTCGGCGTCACCATAGACAACAAACTAAATTGGAAACCACACGTCAGTGAAGTTGTCAAATCCTCCAGTTTCCGTCTCCACCTCCTCCGCCGACTCAAGTCCCTCGGAGTTCCTGCACACGAGCTCCTCAGTGTTTACACAACATTCATACTTCCCAAGCTCACCTATGCCTCCCCCACCTGGTCTTCCTCCCTAAATGCCACACAACGTAAACACCTAGAAAAAGTGCAAAAGAGGGCATGCAAGATTATTCTCTCCCCTTCCTACTCAACATATCAAGAAGCGCTCAACACACTGAACCTTTCGACTCTCACTGACCATCACCACGACCTCATCTGCAAATTTGGTAAGAAGCTTCTACACCATCCCCGACACCGGCTCCTACTACCACCTGAGATCCCTTGTCCGAGAATTGCTGTTCGACACCACAACCGCATCCAGCCCATACGTGCACAAACTGATCGCTATAAGAACAGCCCAGTCCCAACCATTGTAAAAAATTATCAATAAACTTGTAATAAATCAGTGTATTCACTCCCAGTAAACACTGCTCCTTACACTGTCACTATGTTGAAATGAACTGTAGTTTGAGCTTTTCCCCATCTAAGGTATTATATGTCTTATTTGTGTCACTTATGTTACTTGTATATTATTTGTAATTCGTAACCCATTCCCCAAATATGTAACTGTATATTTTCAGCCTTCTGGCTGCCAAGCTATTTCAATAAACCGTTAATTATTATTATTATTATTATTACACACACACCACACACACAC
>CAUDMG010001239.1:540000-680574 GCA_958450375.1 Homarus gammarus | reverse complement strand
GTGAGGCAGGTGTAGTGAGAGGCAGTGTGTGGTGAGGTGAGGCAGTGTGTGGTGAGGTGAGGCAGGTGTAGTGAGAGGCAGTGTGTGATGAGGTGAGGCAGGTGTAGTGAGAGGCAGTGTGTGGTGAGGTGAGGCAGGTGTAGTGAGAGGCAGTGTGTGGTGAGGTGAGGCAGGTGTAGTGAGAGGCAGTGTGTGGTGAGGTGAGGCAGGTGTAGTGAGAGGCAGTGTGTGGTGAGGTGAGGCAGGTGTAGTGAGAGGCAGTGTGTGGTGAGGTGAGGCAGGTGTAGTGAGAGGCAGTGTGTGGTGAGGTGAGGCAGGTGTAGTGAGAGGCAGTGTGTGGTGAGGTGAGGCAGGTGTAGTGAGAGGCAGTGTGTGGTGAGGTGAGGCAGGTGTAGTGAGAGGCAGTGTGTGGTGAGGTGAGGCAGGTGTAGTGAGAGGCAGTGTGTGGTGAGGTGAGGCAGGTGTAGTGAGAGGCAGTGTGTGGTGAGGTGAGGCAGGTGTAGTGAGAGGCAGTGTGTGGTGAGGTGAGGCAGGTGTAGTGAGAGGCAGTGTGTGGTGAGGTGAGGCAGGTGTAGTGAGAGGCAGTGTGGTGAGGTGAGGCAGGTGTAGTGAGAGGCAGTGTGTGGTGAGGTGAGGCAGGTGTAGTGAGAGGCAGTGTGTGGTGAGGTGAGGCAGGTGTAGTGAGAGGCAGTGTGTGGTGAGGTGAGGCAGGTGTAGTGAGAGGCAGTGTGTGGTGAGGTGAGGCAGGTGTAGTGAGAGGCAGTGTGTGGTGAGGTGAGGCAGGTGTAGTGAGAGGCAGTGTGTGGTGAGGTGAGGCAGGTGTAGTGAGAGGCAGTGTGTGGTGAGGTGAGGCAGGTGTAGTGAGAGGCAGTGTGTGGTGAGGTGAGGCAGGTGTAGTGAGAGGCAGTGTGTGGTGAGGTGAGGCAGGTGTAGTGAGAGGCAGTGTGTGGTGAGGTGAGGCAGGTGTAGTGAGAGGCAGTGTGTGGTGAGGTGAGGCAGGTGTAGTGAGAGGCAGTGTGTGGTGAGGTGAGGCAGGTGTAGTGAGAGGCAGTGTGTGGTGAGGTGAGGCAGGTGTAGTGAGAGGCAGTGTGTGGTGAGGTGAGGCAGGTGTAGTGAGAGGCAGTGTGTGGTGAGGTGAGGCAGGTGTAGTGAGAGGCAGTGTGTGGTGAGGTGAGGCAGGTGTAGTGAGAGGCAGTGTGTGGTGAGGTGAGGCAGGTGTAGTGAGAGGCAGTGTGTGGTGAGGTGAGGCAGGTGTAGTGAGAGGCAGTGTGTGGTGAGGTGAGGCAGGTGTAGTGAGAGGCAGTGTGTGGTGAGGTGAGGCAGGTGTAGTGAGAGGCAGTGTGTGGTGAGGTGAGGCAGGTGTAGTGAGAGGCAGTGTGTGGTGAGGTGAGGCAGGTGTAGTGAGAGGCAGTGTGTGGTGAGGTGAGGCAGGTGTAGTGAGAGGCAGTGTGTGGTGAGGTGAGGCAGGTGTAGTGAGAGGCAGTGTGTGGTGAGGTGAGGCAGGTGTAGTGAGAGGCAGTGTGTGGTGAGGTGAGGCAGGTGTAGTGAGAGGCAGTGTGTGGTGAGGTGAGGCAGGTGTAGTGAGAGGCAGTGTGTGGTGTAGTGAGAGGCAGTGTGTGGTGAGGTGAGGCAGGTGTAGTGAGAGGCAGTGTGTGGTGAGGTGAGGCAGGTGTAGTGAGAGGCAGTGTGTGGTGAGGTGAGGCAGGTGTGTAGTGAGAGGCAGTGTGTGGTGAGGTGAGGCAGGTGTAGTGAGAGGCAGTGTGTGGTGAGGTGAGGCAGGTGTAGTGAGAGGCAGTGTGTGGTGAGGTGAGGCAGGTGTAGTGAGAGGCAGTGTGTGGTGAGGTGAGGCAGGTGTAGTGAGGCAGTGTGAGGTGAGGTGAGGCAGGTGTAGTGAGAGGCAGTGTGTGGTGAGGTGAGGCAGGTGTAGTGAGAGGCAGTGTGATGTGAGGCAGGTGTAGTGAGAGGCAGTGTGTGGTGAGGTGAGGCAGGTGTAGTGAGAGGCAGTGTGTGGTGAGGTGAGGCAGGTGTAGTGAGAGGCAGTGTGTGGTGAGGTGAGGCAGGTGTAGTGAGAGGCAGTGTGTGGTGAGGTGAGGCAGGTGTAGTGAGAGGCAGTGTGTGGTGAGGTGAGGCAGGTGTAGTGAGAGGCAGTGTGTGGTGAAGTGAGGCATGTGTTGGGGAGAGGCAGTGTGTGGTGAAGTGAGGCAGGTGTAGTGAGAGGCAGTGTGTGGTGAGGTGAGGCAGGTGTAGTGAGAGGCAGTGTGGGATGTGTAACGAAGGGAATCACACCCCACCCCACCAGGCAGACACACTCCCCTGGACCAGTCAGTATTAAAACATACAGTACACACACCACCTCCCCTGCCTACTGTGCTGTCACCCCACAACAGTCATTCAGATAGTCTTATTAGCTAAATGATCTGGTAATGATAATAAGCAAAGTGAACCTTAATTATATACTATTGATATACTATGTGCAGTTAATCCCCCCCCCCCCCGCTTCCCCAGGACCAAACACGGTACAGTCTATATTAGGCTTAGGAAGGTTGTGTGCGGCTCACCACTGTGGTACACAGGCAGGAGAGGCTCAGGGGATGACTGGTTCAGTTCCGTCGCGTCGTGCAGGTAAACCAGCCATAATCACAGCGGGCGGGCGGGTGGGTGGGTGCATTACTTGGCTCATTTAATAGCGAGTTTCAGACTACAAAGAGCAGCTTTCTGTGCCCTAGGGTCATCGACAACCTTTTCCAAAAGCTGTGTTGTTGTGACCCAGTGGCAGAGAGGTGAGTGACTGGCGATCGATCTTTGCCCCAGGCAGCGCGTGGTGGAGACGCCTCCCTCAACTTCCCTCCTCCTGCTCTCCTGCACTCACAGACCCCAGCTGCTATGAAGCGCTGTGAATGATGCAACATAGCAGGTGGGAGATGGAGATGTGTCCTCTGTTAAACTATGAGCTGTAAACCACACGAGTGTTGTCAAGAAGAATTGTGGCTCTGGTGTGCACTATAGAATCTTTCTTTCTTTCTTTCTTATTCTCCTGGCTCTACAGTACATGTTTTACGATAATGTAAATAAGTTGTTTCTCAGAGCCTACACAAAGTATCTCGACCATTTCTCACTGCCGAGCGAGGATGCAGTTTCCAGCTTTCATGTGTTGACTAAATCTCCCGCCGGCTGCTGAGACCCTCCCTGTATATCCCACAAGTCCTTTAAGGTTTCCTACAACAGTTTCAACCATCATCATTACTGCACAAGGTTTCTCCCAGGGTTTGGCTGCCATTAGTCAACATAACCACCACACTCCAGCTTTTTTTTTTCACCTTTAAAATTAACCAATTTTTTCCCAAACCTAACCCAACCCAACCCAACCCAACCTAACCTAACCTAACCCAACCCAACCTTACCCAACCTTACCTAACCTAACCTAACCTAACCTAACCAAACTTGACGGTATAGAAGGAGGTGAAGAGGTCTGTACAGGAGAGAGTCGCGAGGCACAGTTATAACAATGTAGTTGGGCAGGAGAGGGACACACACACACACTATAGCTTGGCGGGTCTTCACCTAAACATGTGTTATTATCTTGAAGACTTGTGGTCACTGTCAGGGGGTGTAGGTACTGTCCCGCTCTCTCTTTATTAATAAACTTAACACAATGGTTAATGTGTGGTGGTGGTGGAGAGGTGTGTATAATGTGTGGTGGTGGACAGGTGTGTATAATGTGTGGTGGAGAGGTGTGTATAATGTGTGGTGGTGGACAGGTGTGTATAATGTGTGGTGGAGAGGTGTGTATAATGTGTGGTGGAGAGGTGTGTATAATGTGTGGTGGAGAGGTGTGTATAATGTGTGGTGGTGGACAGGTGTGTATAATGTGTGGTGGAGAGGTGTGTATAATGTGTGGTGGAGAGGTGTGTATAATGTGTGGTGGAGGGGTGTGTATAATGTGTGGTGGAGAGGTGTGTATAATGTGTGGTGGAGAGGTGTGTATAATGTGTGGTGGAGAGGTGTGTATAATGTGTGGTGGAGGGGTGTGTATAATGTGTGGTGGAGGGGTGTGTATAATGTGTGGTGGAGAGGTGTGTATAATGTGTGGTGGAGGGGTGTGTATAATGTGTGGTGGAGGGGTGTGTATAATGTGTGGTGGAGGGGTGTGTATAATGTGTGGTGGAGAGGTGTGTATAATGTGTGGTGGAGGGGTGTGTATAATGTGTGGTGGTGGACAGGTGTGTATAATGTGTGGTGGAGGGGTGTGTATAATGTGTGGTGGAGGGGTGTGTATAATGTGTGGTGGAGAGGTGTGTATAATGTGTGGTGGAGGGGTGTGTATAATGTGTGGTGGAGGGGTGTGTATAATGTGTGGTGGAGGGGTGTGTATAATGTGTGGTGGAGAGGTGTGTATAATGTGAGGTGGACAGGTGTGTATACTGTGTGGTGGAGAGGTGTGTATAATGTGTGGTGGAGAGGTGTGTATAATGTGTGGTGGAGGGGTGTGTATAATGTGTGGTGGAGAGGTGTGTATAATGTGTGGTGGACAGGTGTGTATAATGTGTGGTGGAGAGGTGTGTTTAATGTGTGGTGGTGGTGGAGAGGTGTGTATAATGTGTGGTGGAGAGGTGTGTATAATGTGTGGTGGAGGGGTGTGTACAATGTGTGGTGGTGGTGGAGAGGTGTGTATAATGTATTGGAGGGAGGGGGGGGTGTCGGGGTAGGAAACGCATGCTAATAGCGGTGACCTGTGCCCCCCACCCCCCTCTGCCAACACAGCATCTCCTGCCCCTGGTAACAACTACTTCATTATAATTACGTATAAGTGTACCACGCCGGACGTCTCTCTCTCTCTCTCTCAGGTAATGACTCCCTCCGAAAATCCCCTGAGTCTTTTCCAGTGTTGTTGGGGTGTTATTTCCTTCTCTAACGCGTGTGCTGGGTGAGGTGCAACGCGTGTGCTGGGTGAGGTGCAACGCGTGTGCTGGGTGAGGTATAACACGTGCTGGGTGAGGTGTAACACATGTGCTGGGTGAGGTGCAACACATGTGCTCGGTGAGGTGCAACACATGTGCTGGGTGAGGTGCAACACATGTGCTGGGTGAGGTGCAACACATGTGCTAGGTGTGGTGTAACATGTGCTCTCTCTCTCTCTCTCTCTCTCTCAGTGCAGGAAACTTAAGGAGTATCAGGAGATGTTGTGTATGACGGGTGATGTTGATGTTATGTATGAGGGGTGATGTTGTGTATGATGGGTGATGTTAATGTGTATGATGGGTGATGTTAGTGTATGGCGGGTGATGTTGATGTTATGTATGAGGGGTGATGTTGTGTATGATGGGTGATGTTAATGTGTATGATGGGTGATGTTGTGTATGATGGGTGATGTTGATGTTATGTATGAGGGGTGATGTTGATGTTATGTATGAGGGGTGATGTTGTGTATGATGGGTGATGTTGATGTTATGTATGAGGGGTGATGTTGTGTATGATGGGTGATGTTGTGTATGACGGGTGATGTTGATGTTATGTATGAGGGGTGATGTTGTGTATGATGGGTGATGTTGATGTTATGTATGAGGGGTGATGTTGTGTATGATGGGTGATGTTAATGTGTATGATGGGTGATGTTAATGTGTATGATGGGTGATGTTGATGTTATGTATGAGGGGTGATGATGTTATGAATGAGGGGTGATGTTGTGTATGATGGGTGATGTTGATGTTATGTATGATGGGTGATGTTAATGTGTATGATGGGTGATGTTAATGTGTATGATGGGTGATGTTGATGTTATGTATGAGGGGTGATGTTGTGTATGATGGGTGATGTTATGTATGATGGGTGATGTTGTCTATGACGGGTGATGTTGATGTTATGTATGAGGGGTGATGTTGTGTATGATGGGTGATGTTGATGTTATGTATGAGGGGTGATGTTGTGTATGATGGGTGATGTTTATGTTGTGTATGATGGGTGATGTTAATGTTGTGTATGATGGGTGATGTTGATGTTATGTATGAGGGGTGATGTTGATGTTGTGTATGATGGGTGATGTTAATGTTGTGTATGATGGGTGATGTTAATGTTGAGTATGATGGGTGATGTTGATGTGTATGATGGGTGATGTTAATGTTGTGTATGATGGGTGATGTTGATGTTGTGTATGATGGGTGATGTTGATGTTGTGTATGATGGGTGATGTTGATGTTGTGTATGATGGGTGATGTTGATGTTGTGTATGATGGGTGATGTTGATGTTGTGTATGATGGGTGATGTTGATGTTGTGTATGATGGGTGATGTTAATGTTGTGTATGATGGGTGATGTTGATGTTGTGTATGATGGGTGATGTTGATGTTGTGTATGATGGGTGATGTTGATGTTGTGTATGATGGGTGATGTTAATGTTGTGTATGATGGGTGATGTTGATGTTGTTTATGATGGGTGATGTTGATGTTGTGTATGAGGGGTGATGTTAATGTTGTGTATGATGGGTGATGTTAATGTTGTGTATGATGGGTGATGTTGATGTTGTGTATGATGGGTGATGTTGATGTTGTGTATGATGGGTGATGTGTATGACGGGTGATGTTGATGTGTATGATGGGTGACGTTGATGTTGTGTATGATGGGTGATGTTGTGTATGACGGGTGATGTTGATGTGTATGATGGGTGATGTTGATGTTGTGTATGACGGGTGATGTTGATGTATGATGGGTGATGTTGATGTTGTGTATGATGGGTGATGTTGATGTTGTGTATGATGGGTGATGTTGATGTTGTGTATGATGGGTGATGATGTTGTGTATGATGGGTGATGTTGATGTTGTGTATGACGGGTGATGTTGATGTTGTGTATGACGGGTGATGTTGATGTGTATGACGGGTGATGTTGATGTTGTGTATGATGGGTGATGTTGATGTTATGTATGGCGGGTGATGTTGATGTGTATGACGGGTCATGTTGATGTTGTGTATGGTGGGTGCTGTTGGTGTTGTGTATGATGGGTGATGTTGATGTTGTGTATGATAGGTGATGTTGATGTTGTGTATGATGGGTGATGTTGATGTTATGTATGATGGGTGATGTTGTGTATGACGGGTGATGTTGATGTTGTGTATGATGGGTGATGTTGATGTTGTGTATGATGGGTGATGTTGATGTTGTGTATGATGGGTGATGTTGATGTTGTGTATGATGGGTGATGTTGATGTTGTGTATGATGGGTGATGTTGATGTTGTGTATGATGGGTGATGTTGATGTGTATGGCGGGTGATGTTGATGTGTATGATGGGTGATGTTGATGTTGTGTATGATGGGTGATGTTGTGTATGTTGGGTGATGTTGTGTATGATGGGTGATGGTGATGTTGTGTATGATGGGTAATGTGTATGACGGGTGATGATGTTATGTTATGTATGGCGTGTGATGTTGATATTATGTATGATGGGTGGTGATGTGTATGGCGGGTGATGTTGATGTGTATGATGGGTGATGTTGATGTTGTGTATGATGGGTGAAGTTGTGTATGATGGGTGATGTTGATGTTGTGTATGATGGGTGATGTTGTGTATGATGGGTGATGTTGATGTTATATATGATGGGTGATGTTGTGTATGGCGGATGATGTTGATGTTGCATATGATGGGTGATGTTGATGATGTGTATGATGGGTGATGTTGATGTGTATGATGGGTGATGTTGTGTATGATGGTGATGTTAATGTTGTGTATGATGGGTGATGTTGATGTTATATATGATGGGTGATGTTGTGTATGGCGGATGATGTTGATGTTGCATATGATGGGTGATGTTGATGTTGTGTATGATGGGTGATGTTGATGTTGTGTATGATGGGTGATGTTGATGTTTTGTATGATGGTTGGTGTTGATGTGTATGATGGGTGATGTTGATGTTGTGTATGATGGGTGATGTTAATGTTGTGTATGACGGGTGATGTTGATGTTATGTATGATGGGTGATGTTGTGATGGCGGGTGCTGTTGATGATGTGTGATGGGTGATGTTGATGTTGTGTATGATGGGTGATGTTGATTTTGTGTATGATGGGTGATGTTAATGTTGTGTATGATGGGTGATGTTGATGTTATGTTTGATGGGTGATGTGTATGACGGGTGATTTTGATGTTATGTATGATGGGTGATGTGTATGGTGGGTGATGTTGATGTGTATGACGGGTGATGTTATGTATGATGGGTGATGTGTATGGTGGTTGATGTTGTGTATGATGGGTGATGTTGATGCTGTGTATGATGGGTGATGTTGATGTTGTGTATGGTGGGTTATGTTGATGTTGTGTATGATGGGTGATGTTGATGTTGTGTATGATGGGTGATGTTTATGTTGTTTATGATGGGTGATGTTGATGTGTATGATGGGTGATGTTGTTGTTGTGTATGATGGGTGATGTTAATGTTGTGTATGATGGGTGATGTTGATGTTATGTATGATGGGTGATGTTGTGTATGACGGGTGATGTTGATGTTATGTATGATGGGTGATGTGTATGGTGGGTGATGTTGATGTGTATGACGGGTGATGTTGATGTTATGTATGATGGGTGATATGTATGGTGGGTGATGTTGATGTTGTGTATGATGGGTGATGATGATGTGTATGATGGGTGATGTTGATGTTGTGTATGGTGGGTGATGTTGATGTTGTGTATGATGGGTGATGTTGATGTTGTGTATGATGGGTGATGTTGATGTTGTGTATGATGGGTGATGTTGATGTTGTGTATGATGGGTGATGTTGATATTTTGTGTGATGTTGATGTTTTGTGTGATGGGTGATGTTGATGTTTTGTATGATGGGTGATGTTGATGTTGTGTATGATGGGTGATGTTGATGTTGTGTATGATGGGTGATGTTGATGTTGTGTATGACGGGTGATGTTGATGTCATTTATGACGAGTGATGTTGATGTTTTGTATGATGGGTGATGTTGATGTGTATGACGGGTGATGTTGGTGTTGTGTATGACGGGTGATGTTGATGTTGTGTATGACTGGTGATTGTGATGTGTATGACGGGTGATGTTGATGTTGTGTATGATGGGTGATGTTGATGTGTATGATGGGTGATGTTATGTATGACAGGTGATGTTGATGTTGTGAATGACGGGTGATGCTGATGTGTATGACGGGTGATGATGATGTAGTGTATGACAGGTGATGTTGATGTGTATGATGGGTGATGTTGATGTGTATGATGGGTGATGTTGATGTTTTGTATGATGGGTGATGTTGTGTATGACGGGTGATGTTGATGATGTGTATGACGGGTAATGTTGTGTATGATGGGTGATGTTGATGTTATGTATGATGTGTGATGTTGATGTTATGTATGTTGGTGATGTTGTGTATGACGGGTGATGTTGATCTTGTGTATGACGGGTGATGTTGATGTTTTGTATGATTGGTGATGTTGATGTTATGTATGATGGGTGATGTTGTGTATGATGGGTGATGGTGATGTTGTGTATGATGGGTAATGTTGATGTTATGTATGGCGGGTGATGTTGGTGGTGGTGGTGTTGGTGGTGGTGTTGATGGTTTTGGTGGTGGTGGTGATGGTGGTGGTGTTGATGGTGGTGGTGTTGATGGTGGTGATGGTGGTAGTGTTGATGGTGGTGTTGATGGTGGTGTTGGTGGTTGTGTTGATGGTGGTGATGGTGGTGGTGTTGATGGTGGTGATGGTGGTAGTGTTGATGGTGTTGATGATTTTGGTGGTGGTGTTGATGGTGGTGGTGTTGATGGTGGTGGTGATGGTGGTAGTGTTGATGGTGGTGGTGGTGGTGGTGGTGATGGTGGTGTTGATGGTGGTGGTGTTGATGGTGGTGATGGTGGTAGTGCGGATGGTGGTGGTGTTGATGGCGGTGGTGGTGGTTGTGGTGGTGTTGATGGTGTTGGCGCCATAAGTTGAGAGAGAGGACGCCACCACCGACCCCTGGCTGGTCGTTCCTGCCACCTGGGATATCAACCTCCCTCCCTCACCCTCCCAATGCTTCCTCCTCCACCACTTCCTCCTCCTCCACCACCGCCTCCCTCCCTCACCCTGCCAATACTTCCTCCTCCACCACTTCCTCCTCCTCCACCACCGCCTCCCTCACTCACCCTGCCGACACTATCACCCTATTCAGACAAATGAATTTCAATGTGTTATTTTTTTTTTTTTTTTTACGGGGATTAGGCCACCCGTCACTGACCCACATCGGGGCCTGGGGGGCGAAAATGTAATAATAAAAAAAAAAAAATATAATAATAATAATAATAATAATAATAATAATAATAATAATAATAAAGAACCATAAAGAAATACAAAAATGAAAAAAATATCAATAGTGAGAAATTATATACTGTAAGTACACTGTATGTTGCTTTGTCAATAGTAAGAGAAACAATTGAGACCCTGCAATTGTGTGTAAATGAGGCAGAAAGTCAATTGGTGGTTTTTTATTGTATATAGTCAGATGGTGTTAATTTATAACCATTTTTAAAGTGATATATCATGTCTCGGGAGTTACCTGTATTGTTGTTTCATCTCGGTCTAGGTAATGTTGGTACTGTACTGTACAGTATGAATAACATTAAAGTAATTTCTGTTTAAGGATGGCAAGTTCATGTTTTTACCATACATGACAGAGAAGATGATACTGAACTGTATTCAAACTTGTCTCATTTAAATCTTAAGGATAGAATATCTTGAGAGTTTACAATGTTGAATTCATTAAGTAGTCAGTGGAACTTAACACTGGCATAACTGGTGTATCAAATATAGGTCTTCAACATGTAGACAAAACATGTTTGGATTTCCCAGTGATAAAGTTTTCAGTCTGCCAATAGTTATCAATGTGTTTGGGAACTTTATGTGAATGTTTCTTTGTAAACTCCACAATTATTGTGTCCAGTAGCTCTCCAACTGTTCTTCCAGTCTGCTGCTGTGAAGTTAAGAGCTAGACTTTGTAATATTGGAGACAATATGAGAGAATGCTGTGTATCATAACTGGCATCTTGACTATTGTTCTCCTTTGTTTTCACAACATCTGTTTTACCTTCTTAAGCCAGAAGAGTACAGTACAGTATAGTCTCAATTTACGCGGATTTCCTTTATGCGGTTGGTCATTTACGCGGCACCTGGCCAGACCGGCAATTATTAGTTGCGCGGTATATTCCATCATTTACGCGGGAAGCGGTGCAGGCAGGGTGCGCCCTAGGTCGCCCAGTTAACAAAACATTACCGAGTTCTTCACCCGCCACCCACCACAGTCAGCCCAAGTCAGTAATAGTGAGGATATGGACTTTGAGGGGTTTGGAAAAGAGGCCCTGCAAGCCTGTGTGGTGGATAGTGATACAGGTGATACAAGTGATACAGGTGAGGGCCAATAATCTGCCCTCTGCCTCAGAACCAACCCCCATCCCCGTGTGCCTAGCCAATTTTTTCTACTAACGTAATTGTGTGTGCATACCATCATAAAATTAAGATGTTATTTTTACTACAATGTACGTATTGTCGAAAAAAGGGTAGTCTGGGGGTCGGTCCAGTCTCTATTTCATTTAATCCCATATGTTCTGTTATTTCATTTACGCGTTTCTCGTTTTACTCAGACCTCCACAGGTTTAATTGACTGCGTAAACCGAGACTATACTGTATATGTATATATACAGTGGTCCCTTGGTTAACGAACACAATTCGTTCCAGAAGGTCGTTCGTTAACCAAAAATTTCGTTAACCGAAACCATTGTTTCAATGGGATTTTGGGTAATTGGTTCCAGCCCACCGAAAATTACATACAAAGTAAAAATAAATGCAGTAAAGTACACTTACTTTGAGGTGTGTATGTAGAAGGCTCCTGGTTGATGATGATGATGATGGGAATTAGAAGTAGGGGTGGAGGAGAAGGGAGAAGAGAAGGAAGTGGGGGTGGAAGAGAAATCACCCCATGCTTCATGCCGTCATTTCACCCATAAAATTTTAAGTTCACTAGGTGTAATTCAAGATTATTTTCTTTAAATCAACACTGCACTATATATTGTCAATATGTAAAATAAATTTCAGAATGACCAATAATTGTACTGTAAAAATGTAAAAATAGTTTATGTTCAAGAGAGCCACAAGCAAGAAGTTACCTCCACTGACCAGAGATACAAACTGACGCCTTGGTGGATGAGTCAAGTGGCTAATTGGCACACCAAAAACTAGTTTCTGTACTGCAATTATGTTAAATAAGTGTTAAATGACTAAAAATTTAATATAAAACTTGGAAAATTATTGAATAGTACAACCCTCTTGATATTTACTCAAATGGGAAAGAATTAAGCCCTAGAACCGATTACTGTATTGGCGGACTAATATTCCAGCTGGTGAGCAATCGAAAATATGTTGACATGATTTCATAAAAATTTTGTTAACCGAATTTTTTTTCGTTAACCGAATTGAAGATTCTTATGGAAGGTAATTCGTTAACCAAAATTTTGTTAACCGAGGCGTTCGTTAACTGAGGGATCACTGTACTGTATAGTGAAAATTTGAGTACAGGCTGTATTTTGAAAATACCTGTACATAGGTACAGTGTACTGTATTGTATATAGAGCATCTGTACAAGACATGTGTGACTTATAGTACTCCTATCATTCTTTAGATGAGAAAAGATTACATTATTTTCTTAGGTTAAAAACCCCTTAAACATGTTAGACAATGGTGGGATAAAGTCCGCTATGTTAGCTGAGCCATCAGAAAGTATTCTTGTATGGATGTAAAAAGTTGTCAGGTTGAAGGAAATGTGTACAGTACTGTATTGTAATGTGTTTTAAAAAGAGGTATAGGTGACTGTACTGTACTGAAAGGTGGATGTTTTATTAACTGGTAAGGGACAATTATTGTGTAATTATGCTACGACAGTATCTTACCTTATCATGTAGTCTGTATGGTAATTAGTATGAGTTGACCTAACTGTTGATACATTCGCATAATATAACTTGGCCAGAGTTTTTAAGAAAATGTGTGTGGCACAACAAGATATAATTTTGTTTTGCAGTTCCTTCTGACCAACTTGAGTTACAACGTTATGTACGAGGTGAAGGTTCGTGGCGGCACGTACTCGCGCTTCTTTTCCGAGAATAACAAGACGTACAAGGGAGCCTTTTCACACCCCCGCAAGATCCTCCTCTACCCTGACTGTCACAAGATGCCTAACCCAGAAACTGGACCGGTCTTTGAGATGAGTGCCGGCATCATCGCTGGCATCATATGTGCCACCTTCGCCATCTTCCTGCTGGTCATTGCTATGATCATCTGGCGGTAAGTGTAAACGGACTGGCACTGCTTTCTCTCGAGCATAGATATGAATTGCTTTAGGTTAGGTGCTACTATCACTTTGCTGTATCTGTCATTAGCAGTAATTCAGAAATATATTCCTTAAATAATTTTTTTTACCAAACAGAAAGCATTCTTAACATTACTCTACAGGTTTCTTGGATACTTCGCTGTGACTTCAGAGACTATTTTGTCCTGTAATATAGTAGGTTGTACTGTACAGTACTTCTCTGGTATTTACAGTGCCATTAAAGGACTCAAAAATATAATACAGTATATTCTTTTATTTACCTGGCCCCAGCCAGGCTGGGCCAGAGGCAAGGATCCGGAAGTAGAAAAAAAATCATGTGTGTGTGTGTGTTATTAATGGTTTGTAAAATCAACTCCTCTGTGAATTTTCAAGAGAACTTCACACAACTTGGAACGATCAATGATTGGGGTAAGTGCATGTGTCAAGGTGTTTCTATCCAACCATAAGTCTACCCAAAAGTTTGAAAAGTCACTTGTCTGTGCACTTGACACACTGCACCTGTATCATACACTATTGTAGAGTCAACAATTGTTTAATTGTGGAATGTAACTGTGGTTTATTACAAGGAATTAGAATACTGTAATTTACTTACAGCTTTTACGTTTTATAAAATTCCATATTGATGCTTAGCAGACAGGTTAAGGATTAGTTGATGAACAAAATTTTATGTAACCTACTGTACTGTAGTAGAAATGCTAAGAGGAAAGAGCAGCTTCATTATGTTTTTGATATTGGAGCCTCATCTGGCAGTGTATGGCAAAGGAAAAAATTTAAATTTTTAAATTTTCTTACACACAGTTTAAAACTTGTTAGTTACTTTATGAAGCTCAGTGGTGGCCAGGATGAGGTATAGAAGTCGTGCATTCAAAGGCTCCTTGGGTTTTGCCAGGAGAGGGGGGGGGAGGGTCAATGTGGCCCTCTCTTAAGACTTTGGTACATTTTGGGACTGCATTTATCTCTGTTTTAGGAGCTGTTATCAAGCTCTGGATATGGTAATCTTATTTACTAAACTTATCTTGGGTGGGGATTCCATTGCTGGGGGTCATGTAGTGCTCTCTCTGCTGCCCAGAATATGACCAATACTTGCTAAAAAATTTCTTTGCATCATTGTAGGTGATGCCAAAAGCATCCAAATGGCACAGTATGTGTCAAACAGTAAGTGAGTCAATTTAAATATTTTGGTGCCAAATCAAAAACCTGATCCTGTATGAGGTAACCCAAAGGTTCTCTCCAAAACACATTGCTTTATCTAGGACTAATGTTTTTTGGTATTCCTAATACCTAATTCACAACTATACTACTATATAAACTGTTTATAATGAACAAAAATAGCTTTTCAGAATTTAGGAATGACATGTATGATGCTCTATGTCTGATGTTCTCATTGTAGCAAAGTTGGATTAGTTTTACTTAATATAATATAAAAACTGAATTTTATGTTCCAAATTATATGTTGTTATTTGACATAGAATTGTGTAATAGAATTTGTAAATATTCTTCTAAAATGTAAAAGATTAGTATATTAAGGAGTGTGGGAAGTGTTACCATATGCTTATCTCAGCATTTGTAAGCAAATGTTGTTATAAATTCTGAAATCGTGGAGTTATCATTGATTGTTCTTTAAATCTGAAGTAACATATGAAGAAGATGGATGATCATTTTGAAATTGATGCATAATATGTGATACAGTATTCTCTTGATATGTAATGTTATCTTTTTAAATGTCAGTTGCAATATAGATTAATGATTGTAGATCAAGATGATATGATTGATTACTTATAAATAATTCGGACTACATGTACAGTACTGTACTTCATAAATTGTGATATACATACTTACTGTAGACTGAAGGTTGACTTATACTTGTAAAATGGACAGGGTCAAATCTGGTCCACTTGATGGAGACTGCATGTGACTTGAGTATTTGAATGTGTAAGACTTGAAAATGTAACAGATTTAGGAAGAATTTTTTAGTTATAGCCATTGAAATAGGTTGTAGAAAATTATAATGTGAATAAATGTGGTGAAATATCTAACATAAGTGAACAGATCTGAGACTGTAAAATATTATTTTATGTGAGAATTAATTGTAGCCAGTAAAGGAACATGAGACAGAGGGAGGAGGAGATGAATCTTATTCTGTAATAAAGTATACTGAACTGTACTGTACTGTACTGGATTGGATTGGACTGGACTGTACTGGATTGGACTGGACTGTACTGGATTGGACTGGACTGGACTGGACTGTACATATTTAGAAAAAAATAGTTACAGAAAGAAATTTGTGAAAAAAATAATATTTGGCTGTTTAATAGCGGAGTAAATTGTGCGTTCTGATGAGCGTGCCCAGGCTGAGTACAGATTATTCATTTTCTCTCCGGGCACAAAAGATAATTGCACATATGGAGTTAAGCACTAGGACTGCTTGTTGAAGGGCCAGACAAACTATCACTTATGCTAGAAGGGCCAGAGACACTGGGAGAGGCATCAGGAGGTCTCCACATGGTGTAATCTCCTTGTACTTTTTACGTTTGCCCACCCCTCTATCCTCGCCAGCAACATGAGGCCTGGTTCAAAACTATCACAACACCGTTATCAATAAACGAAATCACTGTGATGAACGAGAAATCAGCACAAGCCACGAGAAAATGTGTGGGTAATGTGGGTCAGCATTATGTCCTTGGTCCTTTAAAGACCAAAGGGAGATTGATATAGTGACCTTGGAGTGTAGTCCACATAGTTGCCAGATCATCTTGCATGTACAGTATAGCATTCATACACAAATTAAAAATTTTTATTATAATTGTTGACTTGATGTGCAACTTTGAGTATGAAAACCCCAAGATTGTTAAAGTGAATTATTATGTATCTAGATTAGTTAATGGAAAATACATCCTGTAATGTATTTTCCGGGGGTTTAAAGATTACAGCTGGTTTTAGTGTAACTGTGTATTGTCCAAGAGGTTCTCAAGTATTTTGAACATCTACGTGGAAGAATGCTAAATGGAAACCTATAACAGGACTTATGGAAACAGCTAAGTTGCTTATCATTTGTGAACATTGAAATTTTGAAAGAAGTTCACTAGTGAATATTGGTAAATATAAGAACCCAAAACTTGTGTGTATACCTAGTGAGAAATTATCACTAGACTTGCCTTAATATCATGAGTATTAATGAAAATTAGAAAAGAATTTTATCCCATACATTTGTAGTGAAACTGAAATTTCATAAACTGTACTGTACTGTATTATCTTTATGTATTTGACGTTTTAATGTTAATAATTTTTCTTGATAATTTTATATACTGTATGTGTATTTAAACTAAATATTAATTTGATTCCATCTTTACTGACAAGGAATTTCTAAAATTGATAAACTCTTTGTTCTTTGAGTTAAATAAGGTAACAAATAGTTAAACATATACTGTACTGTGTGCTGGTGCTGCTAAAAACATACCAATTGTATACTGCTCCAATCATCACCTTGTCTGAATAACAAAGAGTAATGTAGTACAATATTCTCAGATTATCTGATAATATATGTCACTACAGGTATACTGATAACTGCTGGTGTGATATTCATAGTTATACTTAGTTGCATAGCAAGTGGGCAACACCAGGTTATGGGGCACTATACAATGATAACAGCAGTGGAATGTTATGAACCTCCACTGTATACATGATGACCACAGTGGGCTATAATAATCAACAGTTGTACATCTGCATCTGTTAATTCTCATATTTGTGCATTAAATTTAGTTTCATATGACAGATGGATTTCATATTTGAATAAATGTCACACATAGGAAAGGTGTGTGGTGACCAAGTGGATACAATGCAACCTCTTATCCGAATGGTTACTGATTCAGGCCAAGAGCATCTCCAGCTACCCAGCTGTGAATGGGAACCTTAACTGTACAGTTGGGGGAATAAATGGGTAAAGTGCAGTGTCAGCCACACCGCTTCCTTGTGTATGTAAAAAGGTTCAGTATGGTATTTGCACTGTCTTTAATGAGCCATTAGCCATACAGGAGCCACTTTCACTCAGGGGGGGGGGGGGGGAACATTTAGGTGCTGTTACAGTAGCACAAGTGATTACAATACTTTACTGTATACTGTACCATCATTTTCTTTTTCCAAATGTTTATTTTAGATTATGGATGCTTTTTTTTCTTTGTTTGAATTTTTCTTATCAGTCAATTGTTACTTGTGTTTCAGGAGATTCTTCCAGGGAGCTTATTATTACCTTGATGATCCCCCCAAAGCTCCTCCAGTCCTCATGCATGACTGGGAGAATGACACAGGTGGTGAAGGCTCGTATGGACCCATTGATGTACATGACTTTGCCAAGGTGTGCTTTTTTTTTTTTTTTACAGTTCTTTTAGGAAACATCAGATTTCTGTATATTTAAGTATGTCTCTCATGGCTAACTATTTTGTATGAGATTTTCATTCAGTAATGCAACTTTTTGTACAGTACTGTAGTTTTTATGAAATTGATGATTTTAACTAAACAGAAAACTTTGCTTAAAAATGTTGAACTTTTTTTCTTAATGAAGACTTACAATCCAGATCTACACAGCATTATTAGCGGTAATTACAAGTAGCCAGTTACTATAAGAAGTTACTCATAGCTGTGACTTGTAGTGGGTCTTGGAAGAAGTGCTGATGTTTATGAGTACTGTACAGTGTTTATGATATATTGTAGGTAGATGATTGAATTAATTTCAAGAAGGGAACATAAAGTATTTGGTAGTGGCGTGGTTGTCACTTACATAGGAGTATTGGACTGATTTGGATGTAGGTAAACAAAGTGAAGACCTTGTAAATAGAACAGCCAAAGTTAATAAGCATGAAGAGTGTGTACATGTAAACCTCAATAAACGATGGGGTTAGGTTCCTGAAAAACCCATCACGAAGTGAAAAACAGTGAACCCTCACTTTACGAGGTTAATTGAACCCGCGGCCGCCCGCGTAAAGTGAGAAACGCGTAAAGTGAACAACATAACATATGGGATTAATTGAAATAGAGACCAGGCCGACCCCCAAACTCCACTTTTTCCCGACACAATACGTACGTTTTACTAAAAATAACATCTTAACTTTATGATGGTATTCACCCACATATAATATAGAAGGGAACAATCAGTAAGAGAATAATAAACTGAAGGTTAGGTTAGAAAAAAATAAGGTTGGGGTTAACACTTACATTAGTAGAAGAGATGGGTCGGTGTAGGGGAATGGAGGCTGGTTCCGAGGCAGAGGGCAGGCTACTGGTCCTCAGGTGAGTCTTCATCGGTGTCATCCACACTTACTAGTGCCTCCCTGACAAATCCCTCAAAGTCATCATCACTGTCTCTGCCTCTGTCACTATCACTGGCTTGGGCTGGCTGTGGTGGGTTGCGGCGAAGAATTCTGTTATGCTTTGCTGACGGCTGGTGTTTATGTTGTAGTGATAAACCTTGATGTAGGGCTCCATAGTCTGCAACAGCTGGGTAATGAAGATTTCATACCTGTTTGCGTCAGGGTCGTCGGAAAGGAGGAGCTTGACTTTCTCAATACACTCGATGGCACCCCTTACATTACTATGGGATAAGCGGCGTTCTTCTTGGGATGACTCACCACCTGACTTTTCACTGACGTCATCATCATCTACCATCTCATCGGTAGTCACATCAGGATCCCTTATCACCTCCAGGATGTCGTCGTTGGTGGTCTTGGAGAAGCCTGCAGCTGTAACACTCTGTGCAGCTTCTCTGGCAAGGTCCACTGCTACTGCAACAGTCTGAACCTCACCAGTCACAGATTTACTCTGCCTAACACCCGGAATGCCTTGCAACACATGTCTCCATGCGTGACGAACAATTGCTACAGACAGCTGATCCCATGCCTCCACCAAGAAGTCCACAGCTTTCTTGACGTTGAATGTTCTCCAGAATTGTTTCAAAAGTACTTCTTGCTCTGCCAACTGTTGATCCTCGTCGTCTTCGCTCTTGCTATCGGTGTTGGTGTCACTCAGGTTAAGCTACTCTTCCTTGGTGTTGGTGTAGTCGTTCAGGAGGTTGAATTTTTTAGCAGAGAATGCAGCTTTTACATTACAGATCATTTCTTGGTCCATGGGCTTTATTATAGACGTAGTGTTGGGAGGAAGGAAGACCACTTTTACGTTGGGGTGACGATCTAACAGTAGGGGCGAGTGTCCTGGTGCGTTGTCAAGCAGCAACAAAATCTTGAATGGCACATTCTGTTGCTCACAGAATTTCTTCACATCGGGAATGAAACAGTCATCAAACCAGGAGAGGGACAGTGTAGAGAACATCCATGCCTTACGTGCGGTCAGCCAGTGGACATATAGCTTGGTCATGTCCATGCTCTTGTAGGCGTGCGGCTTGCGTGCTGTGTGGATCACCGCTAACTTGAGCTTACAGGTACTGGAGGCATTGGTGGTAAACAGGACGGTGATGCGCTCCTTCTGAAACTTCCGGCCCCGACACTTGCTGGCATTCTTCACAACGAAGGTCTTGGAAGGTAGCTTTTTCCAAAAAAGACCAGATTCGTCCATGTTAAACACCTGGTCGTCGGTGTTCTGTTCTTCCTCCATAATCTCACGTAAAAACGGAGGAAATTCCCTAGCCGCAACACGGTCAGCACTAGCTTCTTCACCACCAATGTTGATATTGGTGATCTTGTTCCTCTTCTTAAACCTCTATAACCACCCAGAGGAAGCATTAAAGGGTTTGGGCTCTGTAATTCCCTTCTTTCGTGACACTGCAGCATACAGTTCACGTGCGTACTCCTTAACTGAGCGCGTGTCCACCGCCATGTTCTGTCGCGCCTGACTCACCAAGTAGCTCACAAGTAATTTTTCCATCTTGAGAAGCACCTGGTTGTGGAAATACTTGATCATAGAAGCACCTGTAGACTTTGTGATGTTCATGTGCTCCTTTATCTTGGCTGCATCCTTCTTAATTGTCCTGATAGTTGATTCGTTAGCACCATGCTGGCGCACGAGATCAACCTGTCTTGTTCCTTTCTCCAACTCTTGTATGATCTTATATTTTATTTCGTAGCTTAAGGAACGTCGTTTCTTCTTTGGCTTAGGGCGGCTGGGTCCAGGTAATGCAAGGTTTCTTTGTGGTGGTGGTGGTGGTGGTGGTCCGGTGGAAGCCATTCTTATGGAACAATGGATACCGATATACACGGTGTAGCCGAGAGGGGTGTAACTGATGCGGTAGGTCAAGGGGCTTGAACGCTCCCGTGGCGGGGCACGTCATAGAACTACATTAAACCAATCACAGCTAGCAGGGAGGGAGGTAAGGATGCTTTGCCCAATCACAGTCCGCTACGTCATATGACGTCACCGATAACGCAACAAAGACATACACTGAGCAACCTACTCGCGCCGCTTACACAACATGGCGGGAGATGGCAGGAGGTTTGGATCCAAAAATGGCGTGGCGCGAGAGGACCGCCAGCCGCTCTCCGCTTAAAGGGGTACACGCACCGCGGAAAGTGAGCATTCCGTGTTTGGCAGGGTACCGCGTAAACGTGGAAACGCGTAAAGTGGGACCGGGTAAAGCGAGGGTTGACTGTATCATAAATAGGGAGCATTATAACCAGGGATCCAATGGGATACATTCTCAGCCAGTCCACAAACACACGTGTATCTCTGACATAAAAATTTCTACACTTATTAAATCAGTAAAAAGCAATTAAACAACTCTAACCACATCATGAAGAACAAACCTGATAATCATCACATGTCCCCTTTGAGGCCAAGGGGACTCATGTAGGTAGAGTGGAGACTTCACTCTGACTCCCACACAGCCTCTGGGAAGCCTCATGCCGCTTCACAATGTAAAGCTTCACCCCAGAGACACGGTTGTCTTGGATGCCTTGGCCTACTCAAACATTTTCAAAGTTACACTGCTAACTTCACAGTCACAAAAACAGAGCAAATGATGATAGCATAAAAACAATGATGGCAGCTGACACTGCTTGCACCATTTTCACAACAGAGGCAAAGCAGTTTACAGTTACAAAACAACAGAAAATATCACTTTACAGTCACCATAACACAGTTCAATCTCAATGTTTGTGCTGTCCTCTTTCTATAGCTAAAAATCACCGATGATAAATACAATGTACAGTACACTCTCCGCAAAAAGTATCGGGCCCCCTGGGTCCTGATGTATTTGGAAATGAACACAATAACACATGCACAGCAATCTCGGTTCAGTTGGTATTTCTGACTGCGAGTTGCACCTTTCTTTCGTTCTTCTTGCACCTGATAAACACCATGATAACTGCAGTATACCACCTATTGTAATGAAATAGGAAAAATTTTGATAACATATGCAAAGCCAATAATGTCATGAATAACCCTGATGATTTATGCACCTTAGATACTATTTCAGCTCCTGGGGATGGGTTGCCAAATAGAGATATACCGTAACTATGTTTTCATGAACCGAGGCTACAATGAAATCGCTCTGAACGAAATATGAAACACTAGGATCCAATATTACTTTCATTTGCAAATATAGTAATTTCAGGTGTATTATGATGTCATCCAATTACAATGACATTATAATTTACTGTATTTCGATATTATTTCTACTTCAGTTGATAAGGTAACAATCATGAATATAACATACCATCTCATGATTCGTGCTGGCAACGGAACATTATCTGATATGCACTATGAGACTATGTCATCAAGTCCTCCCATTGGTTTGACAGTCACTATGGAGGCATCACAGGCAACATGAGGCATTATCATCACCCTTCATGACATAGGCCTAAGCAATATACAGACGGCTAACAAACATTGATTCTTACCTATACAGTAAACCCTTGCTATTCACGGGGGTTAGGTTCCAAGGAATGGCGCAAATTAGCAAAACCACTAATAGCAACGTATACTACTGTATACCTATACAATACTGTGTATGAGAAACATAAGTCACCAATACTACTTACCTTCATATGTGGAAGTTTGGAGCTTGACAAAGTATACTGCACAGTAGGATGAAATATGGTTACTGAAGCAAAGGGAGATCATCAGAATAACTGTTGGAAGAGGGTGATGCAGTGATGGATGGTGGAGAGGCAGGTGGTGGAGCGGTGGCAGCAGCTGGCCGAGTAAGTGAGGGAGACGAATCAGCTTGGCGAGCAGCTGGTTCTTCCTTGAAAAAACATTGTGATAGATAATTGTTTCCGCTTGGCTTTGAACTCTCTAAACATTTCACCCCACTAGCATCACTAACACTGGCACTAGGCAGTCTTTTATGGGCAAAAAATCACACAGAAACACTAAAGTTTTCATTACACACAAGAGATGCTGTGTTGCAGGCAATGGTCAGGCACAAACAAAGGGAGAGGAGTGAGAGAAGACTGCAGATATATGGGGGTGACAAATTGTGCTACAGGCTGGCTCGCAAGCTAGCCACCATCTGCTTACCGCAAAGTCAAAATTGCGAATTGCAAAACTATGAATAGTAAGGGGTTTACTGTATTGTTATTTGGAAAGTGACATTTCACCATGTCTGTCAGTGCAAGCTGTGTTTTCCAACGAGTCTTGGGTACTAGTGTTGGTCATGGATTTCCAGCAGAAAACACCCTCAACCTCACAGATATTAGGAAGGCAGGCATACCAAAATAATGCTGGAGTCAATTAGTAATTGGAGGTATTTGTCCATTGTGACACATTGTGTGAATGAGAAAAGGGGCCGATACTTTTTTGGGCGAGTGTACAAAGAGCCAATGATGCTGAATGATAATTATGGAGCTATGTGATGGTGAGGATATGTGACTGACAAAGAACCAAGCTCAGGACTGTAGTGCACGGGTTGGCAGTGTGGTGGCGCACGGGTAGATATTATCGCGGTTGACAAGTCCAGCCAGAGATGTGTTACCTATGGTGGTGCATAGCGTTAAATATTGTTTCCTTATATTATGTCACTGACTTGACTTAGAAAAATATAATTTACATTGCTGGAATCTTCGTACGACAGTGATTAATTGGAATACTTTATATACAACCCATAGTTTGCACTAGAGATAAAAAAAATTCCAACCAATGGATATCGATTGATATCGTTAAAGCGAATTTTTTTTTATCGTCTATAGTGAGATGGTCTTAATTCATGACATTGTTTAAGCGGATTATCACTGGACAAGACATTGTTTAAGCAGATTATCACTGAACAAGACATTGTTTAAGCGGATTATCACTGGACAAGACATTGTTTAAGCAGATTATCACTGAACAAGACATTGTTTAAGCGGATTATCACTGAACAAGACATTGTTTAGCAGATTATCACTGGACAAGACATTGTTTAAGCAGATTATCACTGTACATGACATTGTTTAAGCAGATTATCACTGAACATGACATTGTTTAAGCAGATTATCACTAAACAAGACATTGTTTAAGCAGATTATCACTGAACAAGACATTGTTTAAGCAGATTATCACTGGACATTGTTTAAGCAGATAATCACTGAACATGACATTGTTTAAGCAGTTTATCACTGAACAAGACATTGTTTATCGAGGTTTACCTGTGCAATGATTGATCTCTATTGTCTGTTGAACTTCTATTCTAAAATATTTTTCCCCCCACTACAGTCCACAAGTATATGTAGTGTAGGTTCTCAAGCTCCACACTAACCTTATGGTATTACAGCACTCTTGTTCATTTTCTTAATATATTTTATCTTTCACATCTGTATTTCAGTGTCTTCCTGTTTTTGGTTTTTAATTCCCCATTTATACACTGTACTGTACTATATTCTGTATTGTATACTGTGCTGTACTTCCTGACAACAAACTTGATTTTATATACAGTATATATAATTTTTTTTTTTATCTCAACATAAGTGAAGGACTGCTAATTTTGCCATAGCAGAAACAGCATGTACAGTCACCCATAAAAGCCCCGTCACCTCTCCTCTTGAACCATGAACCCCAAGATTCAGACTTGTCAATCTGAAGCATTTATGGACAGAACAATGCATCAGTGTCTACTGCTTCAGGTTCACGAGTCTGAATCTTGGGGTTCATGGTTCAAGAGGAGAGGTGACGGGGCTTTTATGGGTAACTGTACAAATTGATTGTAGTATATCAGGCTTGGTTGAATTTGGTCACTTTCAGTATGTTGGTAGCTAGAATGTGTGAAGCTTCTGTTATGTAAAGATTTCTCTATCCATAAAATGGAGTAAGACATTCACTTTTGGATGGCCTACAGCCTACCAGTCCGGTAATATTTGTGGTCTGGTAATATTTGTGGTCTGGTAATATTTGCGGTCTGGTAATATTTGTCGTCTGGTAATATTTGTGGTCTGGTAATATTTGTCGTCTGGTAATATTTGTGGTCTGGTAATATTTGTGGTCTGGTAATATTTGTAATTTGGTAATATTTGTGGTCTGGTAATATTTGTGGTCTGGTAATATTTGTGGTCTGGTATCATTAATTTATGGCCATTTTCCACGCTTGCATGGGTTAGCCACAGTTACCTACTGGCAGAGCTACGTACTGCACAGTCTCCTGTCATTCTTGTCAGGTTCCCAATTCTAATGTCATATTCTTACAACCTCTCCCCATGTCATTCTTGGCCCTCCCCTGGCTCTCCTCCCCTCCACATTTAGGTTCATAAACCTCTTTACCCAATTGGTCTCTCCCATTCTCTTCACATGCCCAAACAATTTCAACCTGCCTCTACACGGGAATTCACCAATGCTCTCAATGCCAGCTGTCCTCTTTCAGTGTCACATTACACATCCACCTCACCATTCTCATTTCAGTTCACTCAAGTATACTTATGTCATCCTCTTTAACTGGCCATGTTTCACTCATACATCACACTTCTCACACTAGCCACATACATTCTTCATGGCACTCGGAGGGAAGGTCTTCTTGTCGTCAATAAAGGCAGCAGACCCCCTAACTTCCTCCAGCTACTTCTGACTCTTGTATCTGATCAGGCTTCAGCACCCCCACCAGCAATGGTTATGTCACCCAGGTAACAGAACTCACTGACACAGTCTTGGGACATATCCCCAGTGCTGAGTTTCTCCAGCTTTACTGTGGACTCATGGTTACCTGCACATACAGGATGCTTAAAGTCTGCCATCTACTTCACTGCACCTTTTGTGTACCCACCTAACACACTTTTTGTACATTATTGAGTTAAAAATTACTATTTTCATTACAATCCCTCCAGATACAATATTAAGATACAGTAATATCTCCGTTAGCCGGAATCCCTCAAACCCGGAACTCTCCGATAGCAGTAATTTAAATTTTCTCGGAAAATCTTTCCCAAATCCGGAATTTTCCGGAAAATTACGGCTTTGGGAACGATTTTTCGAGGGGCACATTTTCCGGAAAATTACAACAAAATTCTTCCAATACCCGGCAAATTCTGGGGATGGGGGAATTTTTTTTCCGGGTTTGAGAGATGAAAATCAGACGCAATTTCTGGAAATTCCGAACAAAATTTCCGGTCTGGAAACTTCCGGGGATGGGGGATATTTTTTCGGATTCGAGAGAAGATGTAATGGGTAATTTCTGGAACTTCTGAGAACATCTTTCCATTACCCATAAAATTCCAGAAAATTACGGGGATGAGGGATTTTTTCCGGCTTTGAGAAAGTCGTCTTGTTACCCAGATATCTCTCATTCCCGGAAGTGCTCTCCACCAATTATTCCGGCTAATGGAGATATCACTGTATTTAACTATTGCTCCCTGTGATGCTTAGCATGTACCAAAGATAAAACAGTGGCCACATGACAACTCACTTGTAGGTAGGTGTGCCCTCGTGATGGGACTTATAAGCTTTCCTGCCTCTTAATTGGTAGTGTGGACATTGGCTGGAATTGAAGGATAAAGTCTGAAGTCTTCTCTGCCTAACCCTGTGTGTAGTGGTCAGTGTGATGTCTTTCTATTTTTGATGATCACTCTCACTTGTAAAGTTCCCTTTGGAACTTGATGGTGGTGGGAAAGTATAACTAAGTATTTTCAGCCACTGATATCTTAGGTTTAACCTATTTTTCCAACTCCTGTAGTTCGTGCTGTAATGATAAGTAGGGATCTTAAACCTAGTAAACACTGTGTATTTGCTCGAAACAAGGCTAACAAAGTACTTGGGTTCATCCTAAGGAGTGTTAGTTACAAGACTAGCGAGGTCACTTTAAAACTATATCTTGTGCTTGTGAGACCTCACTTGGATTATGCAGTTCAGTTTTGGTCACCGTACTACAGAATGGATATACTGTAGAATCCTTAGAAAGAAACCAGAGGAGAATGACTAGACTAATCCCGGGCATTAGGAATTTGAGTACGGAGACAGGTTAAAGCATCTTAATTTGCACTCCCTCGAGAGACGTAGAGTGAGGGGGCGATATGATAGAGGTGTATAAATGTAAGTCAGGGCTAAACAAAGGGGACATTACAAAGGAACTCAAACTATCCTACCAGGGGTGAACTCGTAACATTGGTTTTAAATTAGACAAGTTTAGATTTAGGCGCGAAATAGGTAAACACTGGTTTGGAAATAGAGTAGTGGACGAGTGGAACAAGTTACCAAATATCATCATTAACTGGAATATGCTGGATAGCTTCAAACATGGGTTGGATGGATATATGAGTGATAGGGGTTGGGTATAAATGGGACTGCCCAGTATGGGCCAATAGGCCTGCTGCAGTTTCCTCCATTCTTATGTTCTTATGTTTTAATGCAGGTTCAGTCCTAACATGAAAATATAGATTCCTTTAATTTTCAGAATATTAATATCTCTCTTTTTATGATGCTGATGCTATTTTATTATGTTTCAGCATGTAGCAGACCTACATGCTGATGGAGACATTGCATTTTCCAAAGAATATGAGGCAATACAGGCAGCCTCTGCCCAGGAGCATCACCCAGCAGAACACTCTCAGCACCCGGACAATAAACAGAAGAATCGTTACCTCAACATAGTGGCCTGTGAGTCAAATTATTCACTATTATCTATATACAGTTGTACCCCACTTAACGCGGTCAATAGAACCCAGAGGGTCCCGTGTTAAGTGAAATCCGCGTTAAGTGAACAACAGAACATATGGGATTAATTCCAATAGAAACCAGCCCGACCCCCAAACTCCACTTTTTGAAGACACATAACTATGTTGTAGTAAAAATAACATCTTAATTTTATGATGGTACATGCACACAATTAATACTTAAGAGAAATAGAGAAATACAGTCGCCAAGTTAATGTCCATTCAAATAATGGACTCAACTCCCTCCCCCTCTTCTCACACTACACTGCTGGCTCTTCCCTCTCTGAGAAATTTTTGGGGGAAAACCACTAAATTTTAATAAATAATACCTCAAACTAAAGTTAGGATAATACAATTGACATTGCTGGATTCCTTGTAAGACCAGGAATATTTTGAATATAAATGTCATATATTTTGCACAAAAGATAACATATTTACTCAGAGAAAACATTTTATCTAAAATTTGTATGTCTAATGCAAAATATATGATGTTTATATTCAAAATGATCACCAAATTGTAAGAATTCCAGCAATGTAAATTATATTCTGGCCGGGTAATTTGTATGAATTTTATGAGCTAAAACAAATATCTTCAGTTAATAAAAAAAAAAAATATTCTTCACGGGGTAACAGATGGTCGGTCGGTCCCTCCCTCCCCCCCACCAACCGTCCCAAGGAGATGTGTGGGGAAACCAGAATATTTAACTTTGGTAATAAATAATACCTCAAACTAAAGTTAGGATAATATAATTGACATTGCTGGATTCCTTGTAAGACCAGGAATATTTTGAATATAAATGTCATATATTTTGCACAAAAGATAACATATTTACTCAAGAGAAAACATTTTATCTAAAATTTGTATGTCTAATGCAAAATATATGATATTTATATTCAAAATGATCACCAAATTATAAGAATTCCAGCAATGTAAATTATATTCTGGCCGGGTAATTTGTATGAATTTTATGAGCTAAAACAGGCAGTCAGGCAGGGTGGCGGGTGGGGCAAATCTAAAAATAGCGTCTCGAGCCGGACACTCACCGCGTATATGTGGAAAAAATCCGTGTTAAGTGAAAGTTCAGCTCTGGTGAGGCACCGCGTATATGGTAAAACGTGTTAAGTGAAACCGCGTTAGGCGGGGTAATACTGTACTCATATACATGTACAGTATCTCAAAGTATCTGCTAGGATGTGTCCGATGACTTCTGTAATGCTACCTGCAACTCGTGGTGGCCGGTAGGGTTGGTATGAGTGGCTCTGTGGCCCGGGAAGGTTGGTATGTGTGGCTCTGTGGCCCCGGAGTGTTGGTATGCGTGGCTCTGTGGCCCCGGAGGGTTGGTATGCGTGGCTCTGTGGCCCCGGAGGGTTGGTATGCGTGGTTCTGTGGCACACTGATCCTGCCACATTTGGTAACCGAACATCATATTAATTTCACAGAAGTAAATACACACTGCATTACTTATGTTAAACTATATAACAAATTAAATGCTTGTCCTAGTATCTATCATCTGTGGTCTCAAATTGTTTCACACAGTGTGTGGACAGATACGTTTTTGAGATAGTACAGTGCACTCTCCATAGATGCAGAAGGCACATTTTTAAATTTAGAATTCCATATACAGTACAGTATTCATATTCTTCTCTACATTCTGAACCCATATATACAGTATGTATATACAAGTACGTAATATTTCCGTGAGCTAAAATCCCTCTTAACCGGAACTCTCCTATAGCTGGAATTAAAATTTTCTCGGAAAATTGTTCCTAAAACTGGAATTTTCCAGAAGTGCTCTGCACCAATTGTTGCGACCTATAAGTCAACCTGGCATATAAGACAACCTTAATTATTTCAAGTGAAATTGTTGGTCTAGGCCTATACCTGATAGTTAAGTCGACCCCCTAAACTGCAATTTGAAAGCTCTGTCCTCGGTGTTATCTAAACTTGCCAACATTTACATTTTAACAGCACCCACAAACAAGTTTGACCCTTCAATGTTAACTACAGTTTTCTTTCACCCAAATGTTTCTGGGGCACATGAATGTGGTGTAAACAAATCACAACAATACAGTTCTTACAAGTATAAAAATATAAGATACACTGTACACAAGGTTAGCAATGACAATTTACCAGTCCTGATAGTTTATTATTAAATATATTGACAAGTAAAAAAGTTTTCAAGCTTAATAACTATGGTACATAATAAGCAAAACATATTGTGCACTACAGGGTATAGTGACAGCACAGTACAGTAAATGGTAGTACTCTGTACTAGCAGTATATGGCAACAAGCACACAGAATCTTGCCACTTGTGACAGTTTTGGGCATTTAGCCAAGTCATTCTTAACACTTTGTTTTGTTCTTTTCAGATGATCACACTAGAGTCCCTCTTCGACCCCTCCCTGGACAGAAGAAAGCCATCGAGTATGTTAATGCAAATTATATTGATGGTTATGACAAAGCTCGTGCATACGTTGGAACCCAAGGTCCCTTACCGTCCACCTTTGACACTTTTTGGCGCATGGTGTGGGAGCAGAGGGTCCACATTATTGTCATGATCACCAACCTAGTGGAGAGAGGACGAGTAAGTCAATACGTAGTACTAGTTGATGGGCACTGACAGTCACAGCCACTGAAGGGATCAGTTGTGAAGTATAACAGCACAAGATGTTTATACCTTGAAAAGAAAGTATTGTAGATATATACTAGAGGTACAATACTGTTTTGTATTTAATGTTACATTGAAAGTATATATTTTCATATAAATATCTAGTGTACAAGAACATTATTACTGTAATGTGCAGTGTAAGGACATCATAATTATTATTTTAGGGTTAGTCTTGTAATATTTCTGCTGGACAATACTGTACAGAATTACACTTAATGGAACATTGAGGTGTTTTCCTTGTAATTATTTCTCCCTTGTCATAATGACAAGTGAAGCTAATCTTTTCAGCTTTATGTTTTCTCACCATTTTGGACTGAAAGGTAATATTTGTTTTCTTTCCTTTTCTGCCTTTCATAGGAAACTGTTAAAAAACAGCCAAAGCTAGCTACCCAATGCCTAGAGGTATTGTATAATACACAGTGCAAAACTTCTTTATGCTAGGTGTGCACAAGGGAGACATTCGCTTGGCATGCCACTGTACACAACCAATCCTTGCCTGCTGCTGCCAACAACCCACTTGGTCCAAAGCACAACGTCTGCAGCACATTCTTTATGAGTGCATTATTGTTCATGACCATCATTTCCAGTATAATATCAAACAACCTATCCGAAAACTGTAATCAATTAATTTTGCATTATTTATTTTTTGCACAGTTTTCTTATTTGACATTTGTTGACATTTTACTGTATTATTGTTATTATTATTAGTGTTTGAGATACAGTGTAATGAAAACCACCAAGAACGGTTAGTCATAACACTGTCAAGCCTCTGTGTGCTGTACTGTATTATAGGCAGTTAATGTACAGTAATGTGATAAAAAAGTCATTTGTTTAAAGATGATGATGGCTGCTGATACATTAAGTGTTGGCCAAGTGGGGAGTGGGAGGGGACTAGCCTCTAGCTGTTCTAGTTGTGTTGTAGACCTAGAAATTAATTTTGCCATCTGGGTTGCCACCTGGAGTTGTTCAAGAGCCTAAACATGTAGGAGTTTTGCCCTTGTGGATGGTTGTATTAAATGTTGCTGCATGTAGTAAGTGAAGTGTTGTTTGTTTATTTATATTATTTTATGATGCTGAAGGCAGATGGGTTAGCTAGTGCTAAAGCTCCAAATTTAAAATTGAAATTCTGTGTCAGTTTCACAAATTTATATAAATAAATAAAATTTATGAGAACAGCCAGCCACAAGACAAAACTTCTTATTCTAACTAAAATGATGTTTAGTTTGTGTCCCTAAATCTTACAGAAAAAGTGTGACCAGTACTGGCCCAAGGAAGGAAGTGAAATATACGGGTTGATTCAAGTTCGCTTGGTTCATGAAGAAGTGCTTGCTACTTACACCATCAGAAAATTTGCTATTAGACATATGAAGGTATGTTTGTAATTTTTAATGCTCTTAACTAATTCTGCAAACATATTGATTGTTAAACTTATTATATTCATTTATAGAACAATATTTAGTTTCATGTAGTAAATTAATGTAGGTCGGTTTTCACAAATTTATAGAATGATAATATGATTCTTATAGTAAAATGATACTGTCGGTAGTGTATATATTCTGGGTACCAAGTTCTATCTACAGGAGCCAACACAAACACCTGTAGAGTTTTTCATAGGTTCTATTTACTGGACAAACAGATACACAAGTGAGGCGGCTCTCCCTAATCTGTCTGGGGGTCAACTGGCCTCTCAGGCGACATATGGCAAGTGATACATTAGCAGCTTCCATATGTCACCAGGCACATTAACTAAGCGTGTGGTGACATGGTAAATACATTGCTACACGCTGCTAGCTAGGCTGAATAAGTACTGTAATGTATATAAATGGAGTACATACATAGTTTACATACAACATACATAATATACATACAGCATACATAATATACAGTACAGTACATACAGGTAGTTTCTCATACTATAAATAAATCATTGTGATGCATTTCTCAGTAGGGAACCCAAGGGGTGCCACCATACTCATGTGACACATGCTGACGATTTAAAATTTCTTTCTCAGTTACACGTTCTAAGCTAATGGACTGTCTAATATGGGAGTTCTCAACCTGGGTTACTTTAAGGAATCTTAGGGGGTACATAATTGATCCTCCGTGACTCATGAAAATCCATAATTTTTCTCCGACCTATTTAATAGGTCTTCCAGAAGTGATATCAGTAGTGACTATCCTGTAAAACATCCACACTTGTGGCAGCCTTTACAAGTTTCCACTCCATTGTGTGCCTTGTAATTGTTAAAAATTGTATGGAACACGCAGTTGGACTCGGTAGGAAGCTTCAAGGAAGATTCGAAGCGTCTTTTTTACTATAGTATAGAGTCAGTGAAATTCATGATTCAATAAACCAGAAAAAACATCAATGAAGAGTTTGGTATATGGACTGCTGAAGAGGTTGATATTGCCGATAGTGTTATTGTGAATTCGTGTGTTCCTTGGAGGTGTAATTGACCAACACAGCATAACAATATGCCAGCAGAACACCCCAGAAGAGTAAGTAGAGTATTTGCTATAACCTGATGAACTCACTGTGGGCTTGAAGACATAATTCATCTCAATCAGCCTAACATTAACTGCCACTCTGTACTTAGTGCCCAGTGTGCTTGTCCAACTCTTTGATTCACAA
Source organism: Homarus gammarus (assembly GCA_958450375.1). Taxonomy (NCBI): domain Eukaryota; kingdom Metazoa; phylum Arthropoda; class Malacostraca; order Decapoda; family Nephropidae; genus Homarus; species Homarus gammarus. Next base: position 647,862 of record CAUDMG010001239.1, on the reverse strand, counting down.
TCTCTCCTGAAGGAGCCACAATCCTTCATCAGTTTTAATGCTGCTTATTTACTAAGTCTAAGAGGAACCATTGGAGAGGAAGTACAGGTATATCCGAAAAACCTCCATTTTGCATAGCCGATGATTACATGTAGGGGAAATACCCCGCAAGTTTCATTTATACCCCGGAGATCCGACAATCGGGAGAGGAGTGGCAGAGCTGTTTTAAATTGGCTTGTTCCCACAATCTTTGCTCTTGTTTACACTTACTCTGTGTCTCTGACTTTGTGTTTTTTTGTTATTTCCAACTTAATGTGTTGCTCAGTCATGCCTAACCGTCCTGGTGATAGTCCCTCTTGTGCTGAACAGCTTGATATGATGCGATAAGGCATAATAGGGCATAATAAGAGTAGTGATGGACCAGCAATGATTGGTAGAGACTTGCTCCCCAGACTGTCTTTACCATCCTCAACACAGGTAAATAATAGTATCAATTTATGCTTTACATTGGTTTTTTAAGGCTTATTATTCTTGCTTTATAGGTCTAATTTATTTTCTTGCTTGACAGTGTGCAGGACAAAGATATATCAAGGGTAGATGGGAGTTTTGGAGGATGACTGGTCCTTAAGCTCCTGAATTTTGATAGCTGTTGATCAGTGGCGGTCCTGACATTTTTTGGTGCCCCAGGTGAGATTATGCAAAGGTGCCCCCCCCCCCCCCCTCATGTGAGTGCAGCAAGCCTGTACAGCTTTTAAAAATTTTGAAATTTGGCCAATTTCAGAGACATTTGTGGCCATGGGAGAGTGGTATTTGGAAGTATCTTAAGGTCAGTATTAAGCACTTCATCCCATTGGCTTAAGGTGTTGCTGAGTGTTTCTGATTGCTGTGTCACCTCCTCATTTGTCACATTTTGGAAGTCTGAGAGCACCCAAAACTTGTCTCTCATATCTGCCAAGGTCTGCATTCATTCCTGAAGTGATGAGATGGCAGCATCCACTACCACATTGAAAAAGTTCACCTCCAATTTATTAAGTGCATCATTGATGGGCTCATCAGGGGACTCAAAGAAAAAGTGCCACTTTGTGGACCTCAGCCTCTTTTGCTGGAGAACAGCCTCCACATTCATGTCTTGGCACATGTCCGTGGCTGAGATTTGTGTAGCCACAAAGCCTGGTGTTCTGTAAGTACTGAGAGCTGTTTCAGTCTGCCTTAGCAGATTGACAGTCACATCTAATTGCATTGATGGAGACTGGATTAGTTTGCTGACTTGCTGGATGTGGCTTAGGATGTCATACCACACCACAGTGCAGATTGCAAACCGGTATGATTGTACCTAATGGGTCTCGATCTTTACCGTTGGTCAATGGTTTGACCCCCTCACCTCAATGAGTGTCTTTCTCACTGATGCTACTTGGTACCTTACTGGCTCAATACTCTTCACCTTGTCTCTGAACATGATTTTAAAGTCAAGTTGACATGGCTCTTCAGGATAACCCATCTATGTATAAAAACCAAGAATAGGGAGTCTAGCTTCTGCAAGATGCCAAAATAGCCAATGCCATCTGTGGAACTTTTATCAGCATCATTTACCACTATATTTAAAGTATGGGCCTCACATGGCACAGATAGAGCCCTTGGATTCTTTTCCAGCAGCCTGGCTTGGACTCCCTTGTTTTTGTCCCTCATGTTGTCTCCATTATCGTAAGACTGTCTTCTGCAGTCGTCAAAGGGAATGTTTAGGTCCTCTAGTCTCTTCAAAATTAGTGATGACAAACTTTGGCCAGTGGACTCCTCTGCCTCCAGGAACCCCATGAAATGTTCCTTTACTTGGGTTTTATCATCCAGTGAAACAAAACTGATTATCACTGACAATTGTTCTGTAAGACTAACATCTGGGGTACGATCTAAAATGATAGAAAAATTACTTTGATTGCTTGATCTCCTTTACCATTGTATGAATGATCTTGGTACTGATGGAGTCAATCAGTTCATTTTGAATGTGTTTGGCCAGGTGGCTCATGTGTCTTGCTAACCCACTTTCCACCCTGTGAATATTATCTTTCATTGCCTGGTCAAATTTTGCCATGAGCTCAACCTCTTTTAAGAAGTACTCGTTTCATGGCGTGTGCAGTATTTTCGTGTGTCCCCCTCAGTGCCATGTTCCTCACTGCCATGTTCCTCACTGCTGGAGGCTATTCTATGGCAACCAGCTGCGCCAAATCATCTCTCCACTGCTTCCTCTGAGCCTCAAGGAGTGCCATCTCTTTTTTGTCAACGGTTTCCCCTTTTATAATCTGCACCTCCAATTCTTTCCATGTTCTCAAATGGTAGATTACTCCAGCATTTGCTTGCTATTACAAAGTAATACATTGATCACCCCAAAATTCTTGATTACCCTAGATTTTGCAAGTGCAAAATTTCAGCTTTAGCCAATTGAGAAAAAACAAAAACCGAGCGTGCTATGTCACCCCTCGCCACCAGTTGGCCCGCTAGGCGGCCACCTATGCCCAGGGCCACCACTGCTGTTGATTCACTAACCACTGACTTTTCTTGGTCTCTATATGTGTCGGTTAATACAACAGTTATCGGGGTACACCTGTACTTTATTGTGGTACTTCCTGATACAGCAGCCAGAGCAAACACCTGTGTATCCCACTGGAGTATCCAAACATTTACTGTACAGTATGCTGACGAATTATGTGCACAGTGAGTGTGACGAGCTGTGGCTGTAAACATTCCAACAGTGAGCTTGGACTTTATGGACTCCATTCTGCAAATGGCCAGTACATTTAAATCGGCTGGGAAGTGGGTGGCCTTTTGTCCTCATATTTTCAAGAGCAGTTGCCTGAGTTTTTCAGGGTGTTTATTAGTCATTAAAGTTAAAATTTAAAAAAAAAATATATATATATATATATATATATATATATATATATATATATATATATATATATATATATATATATATACAGTGGGGTATGCTATAACGAATCTAATTGGTTCTAGAACCTTGTTCGTTATAGCATTCGTTCGTTATAGGATTAATCCGTTCCAGGCCCCCAAATACAACCACTTAACACTGAAAAATATAATATAAAATTGTAAAAATTGTAAATAAGTGCATAAATATGCATCTGAACCCCTGAAATAAAGAATATCATTAATACTTGTAATAAAAATACAATATATTAGTAAAAAAAAAAAAAAAAAAAAAAAAAAAAAAAAAAAAAAAAATTTAAATGTTCGTTGTAGGAGTTTCGTTCGTTATAGCATTCTCAATTTTATAGGTAAAACCGTTCGTTATAGGAATATTCGTAGTAGGATCCGTTGGTTATAGCATACCCCACTGTATATATATATATATACAGGTAGTCGTCGACTTACGACCTATGCGACTTACGTCTGTTCGACTTTACGACCGGCGGTACGACAGTTTTGGCCCCAGCCCCAGTGTAAATAATAAACCAATTGTACTGTAGTATGCAGTGATTTACTTAAACCTGACGACCGTAACAATAATGAACAAAGAAAATGTTGATAAAATATGACTTAAAGATGATTATATTATCATTACACATTACAGTATAATATACGTAAGGTAATTATAACATAGGCCGACTTACGACCAGATCAACTTACGACCGGTCGGCCGTAACCAATCTAGGTCGTAAGTCGACGACTACCTGTATATATATATATATATATGTATATATGTATATATATATATATATGTATATATATATATATATGCTGATAACCACCAGGAAAGAAGAAAACACGAAGTTCCCAAGCGCTTTCGTGTAATTCACATCTTCAGGGGTGAGTACAGACTAGATAGAGTAATGCAGAACAAGATGAATATATACAGAGGAGGGTGAGACCAGGTCCACAATGGTCAGGTAATGACCCTACTAATCTTTAAATGGCACACAACGGTTGGTGGTTGGGTCAGATGGGACAGTGACCCGCCCTCTCACCTGATCACAAATCTTCTTAATTACAAAGTTGTCCAGCTTGTACATACCGTTACTCAAATTCATGTTGAATGCTTCGGTATGTTTAATAAGACTAGATTCTATGATGTTCCTACTATCAATTGAATTACATGGTAATATTGAGGAGGCATTATCCCAGTCAATGCAATGCTTGTTATCCCTCAAATGAACAAACAGAGCATTGGATTCCTGGCCTGTCCTGACACTGTATTTGTGTTGTTTAATTCTAGTTACAAGATCTTTACCTGTCTGGCCTAAGTAAAACATATTACATTCCTTGCAAGGAACTTTATAAATGCAACCAATTGTGTTGTTGGGGGAGTTCTTGATTAACATTTGTTTAACAGTGCATGAGTTTTTAAATGCCACATTGACGTTCCAAGATTTTAGCTGTGCCGGAATGTGTGAGAAATTTTTGTGAAATGGTAATATTAAGATATTCTTATGGTCATGGGTGGGCTTGGGATCAGTTCTGTATATATTCATCTTGTTCTGCATTACTCTATCTAGTCTGTACTCACCCCTGAAGATGTGAATTACACGAAAGCGCTTGGGAACTTCGTGTTTTCTTCTTTCCTGGTGGTTATCAGCATATACCTAGATCACGCGCACCTACAGTGATTTACTTGCATATATATATATATATATATATATATATATATATATATATATATATATATATATATATATATATATATATATATATATATATATATATATATATATATATATATATATATATATATATATACAGTGACCCCTCGGTTAACGAACTCAATCCGTTCCAGAAGGTCGTTCGTTAACCGAAAAGTTCGTTAACCGAAACCATTGTTTCAATGGGTTTTTGGGTAATTGGTTCCAGCTCACCGAAAATTTCCTAAATTCAACAAAAATGGTAGAAAAGTTCACTTACTTTGAGGTGTATTTGTAGAAGGCTCCTGGATGATGATGATGATGATGGGATTTAGAATGGGGGTGGAGGAGAAGGAAGAAGAGAAGGCATTGGGGTGGAAGAGAAGTCACCCCATGGCGCCATTTCACCCATAAAATTTTAGCTCTCTTGGTGTAATTCAAGATTATTTTCTTTAAATCAACACTGCACTGCATTATATATTGTCAATATGTAAAATATATTTCAAAATGACCAATAATTTGCTTGGAAACACAGAAAAAAAGCATTTAGTTGAAGAGAGTCTCAAGCTAGATGTTACCTCCAGTGAAAACAGAGAGACTAACGCCTGTTTGCTGTGTTAAGAGGCTGGATGCCGCGCATTAAACTAGTCACTTTACCTTCAATTATGTTCAATAATTGTTAAAATGACTAAAAAATTTAATATTAAACTTTTAAAATTATTGAATAGTATAAACTTCTTGATATTTACTAAAATAGTAAGGAATTTAAGCCCTAGAACCGATTAATGTATTGGCGGACTGATACTAAAGCTGGTTGCCTGGTCAGTGCAAGCGAAAACATGTTGAGGTCGGTTCGTAAGAAATTCGTTAACCGAATTGAAGATCCTTATGGAAGGCAGTTCGTTAACCGAAATTTCGTTAACCGAGGCGTTCGTTAAACGAGGGGTCACTGTATATATATATATATATATATATATATATATATATATATATATATATATATATATATATATATATATATATATATATATATATATACACACACACAGTTAACCCTCACTTTACGCGGTCCCGCTTTCCACGTTTACGCGGTGCCTTGCCAGAACCTAACGTGCTCACATTACGCGGTACGTGAACCCCATTACGCGGAGAGTGTCCGGCGCGACGCTATTTTTAGATTCGTCCCACCCGCCCGCCCGCCCGCCTGCCTGTACTCCTCGCCTCTCCCTCCTCCTCCCTCCGCTTGGGCAAGCCGCGCGGTAAGGTTGTGCAGTGTGTGTCTTTGTTGCGTTATCACTGACGTCATATGACGTATCGGACTGTGATTGGCCATGCATCCCTACCCCCCTCTGCTGCTAGCTGTAATTGGCTTAAAGTATTATGACGTGTCCACCCGGGGGAGGGAGGGAGGAAAGACGACGCTTGACCTAGCCGCGGCAGTTTCATCCCTCAAGGCCACACCATGTAAACGTGCATCCATTGTTCCGTAAAATGGCTTCCGCCGGACCACCACCCCCAGAGAGAAACCTTTCCTTACCTGGACCCAGCGACACTGAGCCAAAGAAGACACGACGTTCCTTAAGCTACGAGGTGAAGTATACCATCATCCAAGAGTTGGAGAAAGGAACAAGGCAGGTTGATTTGGCGCGCCAGCATGGTGTGAATGAATCTACGATTCGAACAATAAAGAAGGATGCAGCCAAGATAAAGGAGCACATGAAGATCACAAAGTCTACAGGTGCTTCTATGATCAAGTATTTTCACAACCAGGTGCTTCTGAAGACAGAAAAATTACTTGTGAGGTACTTGGTGCGTCAGGCGCGACGGAACATGGCGGTCGACACGCGCTCTGTTGAGGACTACGCACGTGAACTGTACATGGCAGTGGCACGAAAGATGGGAATTACAGAGCCCAAACCCTTTAATGCTTCCTCTGGGTGGTTACAGAGGTTTAAGATCCCGAACAAGATCACCAATGTAAACATTGGTGGTGAAGAAGCGAGTGCTGACCGTGCTGCGACTAGGGAATTTCCTCCGTTTTTACGTGAGATTATGGAGGAAGGACAGTACACCGACGACCAGGTGTTTAACATGGACGAATCTGGTCTTTTCTGGAAAAAGCTACCTTCCAAGTCCTTCGTTGTAAAGAATGCCAGCAGGATTCGGGGCCGGAAGATGCAGAAGGAACGCATCACCGTCCTGTTTACCACCAATGCCTCCGGTACCTGTAAGCTCAAGTTATCGGTGATCCACACAGCACGCAAGCCGCACGCCTACAAAACCATGGACATGACCAAGCTAAATGTCCACTGGCTGACCGCACGTAAGGCGTGGATGTTCTCTACACTGTCCCTCTCCTGGTTTGATGACTGTTTTGTTCCCGATGTAAAGAAATTCTGTGAGCGACAGAATGTGCCATTCAATATTTTGTTGCTGCTGGACAACGCACCAGGACACTCGCCCCTACTGTTAGATCGTCACCCCAACGTAAAAGTGGTCTTCCTTCCTCCCAACACTACGTCTATATTACAGCCCATGGACCAAGAGTTAATCTGTAATGTAAAAGCTGCATTCTCAACAAAAAAATTCAAACTCCTGAACGACTACACCAACACCAGGGAAGAGTTGCGTAACCTGAGTGACACCACCACCGATAGCAAGAGCGAAGAAGATGAGGATCAACAGTTGGCACGGCAAAAAATACTGTTCAAACAATTCTGGAGAGTATTTAACATCTAGAAAGCTGTGGACTTCTTGGTGGAGTCATGGGATCAGCTGTCAATTGCTACAATTCGTCACGCATGGAGACATGTGTTGCATGGAATACCAGGTGAGAGGAGGAGTTAATCTTTGGCTGGTGAGGTTCAGAATGTTGCAGTAGCAGTGGACCTTGCCAGAGAAGCTGCGCAGACTGTTACAGTTCCAGGCTTCTCCGAGACCACCAACGACGACATCCTGGAGGTGATCAGAGATCCTGAAGTGACTGCCGACGAGATCTTGGAAGAAGATCACGTCAGTGAAGAGGAGGAAGAAGGTGCGTCATTCTCCGAAGAACGCAGTTTTACTCATAGTGATATTAAGGGTGCCATGGAGTGTGCAGAGAAATTGAAGTCCTTCCTTTCCCGCGACATTGACGATGACGCTATGAAGTCTTCCATACCCGGCTGGTGCAGGCTATGGAGCCGTACATCACGGTGTATCACGACAACATAAACACCAGCCGTCAAAAAAGCATAACTGAGTTCTTCACGCGCAACCCACCACAGCCAGCCCAAGCCAGTGATAGTGACAGTGAAGATGACTTTGAGGGATTTGTCAGGGAAGCCCTGACAACTGTAAGTGACAGTGATGGCGATTCACCTGAGGGCCAGTAATCTGCCCTCTGCCTCGGAACCAGTCTCCATCCCCGTGTGCCGACCCATCTCTTCTACTACCGTAAGTGTTCCACCTAACTTTTAGTTTTTCTAACCTAACCTTTATTTTTCCTAACCTAACCTCTTCTATATTACTTGTTTTTTCATACCATCATAAAGTTAAGATAAAATTTTTGCTACAACATAGTTGTGTGTCGTCAACAAGTGGAGTTTGGGGGTCGGCCCGGACTCCATTTCAATTAATCCCATATGTTATGTTATTCACTTTACGCGGGACCCTGCGGGTTACATTAACCGCGTAAAGTGAGGGTTAACTATATATATATATATATATATATATATATATATATATATATATATATATATATATATATATATATATATATATATATATATATATATATATATATATCCGAAAAGCTCTAAAAACCGAAAGTTTATTGTGGGGCATATTTTTTTTTTTTTTTTTTTTTTTTTTTTTTTTTTTTTTTTTAATACAGGGATTATTAGCCCGGCCAGGCACAGATCACTGACCCACATCGGGGCCTGGGGGGCAAAAATGTAATGGTAATAATAATTATAATAATAATAATAATTATTCATTGTAAATACAATTTTTAATAATTATACACCAAAATAAAATAATAATGATTATAATAATAATAATAATAATAATAATAATAAAATATAATACTGTAATAATAGAATAATAATACAGTAAAGAAATACAAGAATGAAAAAAAAGATCAAAAGTGAGAAACACGACCTAGACCTATGAATTATTATTATTATTATTATTATAATATTTATTATATTTTAGACCCCCAGGCCCCAATGTGGCTCAGTGATCTATGCCCGGGTGGGCTAATACACATTAAAAAAAAAAAAAAAAAAAAAAAAAAAAAAAAAAAAACTAACCATTCTGAAAACCAAAAAATTCCGAAAACCGATATGCCTCTGGCCCCATACATACATACATACATACATACATATACAGTGGGGTATGCTATAACGAATCTAATTGGTTCTAGAACCTTGTTCATTATAGCATTCGTTCGTTATAGGATTCGTTCGTTCCAGGCCCCCAAATACAACCACTTAACACTGAAAAATATAATATAAAATTGTAAAAATTGTAAAAAAGTGCATAAATATGCATCTAAACCCCTGAAATAAAGAATATCATTAATACTTGTAATAAAAATCAATAAATTAGGGAAAAAAAATTTAAATAATGTTCGTTGTAGGAGTTTTGTTCGTTATAGCATTCTCAATTTTATAGGTAAAACCGTTTGTTATAGGAATATTCTCAGTAGGATCCGTTCGTTATAGCATACCCCACTGTATATATATATATATATATATATACATATATATATATATATTCATCTTGTTTTGCATTACTCTATCTAGTCTGTACTCACCCCTGAAGATGTGAATTACACGAAAGCGCTTGGGAACTTCGTGTTTTCTTCTTTCCTGGTGGTTATCAGCATATATATATATATATATATATATATATATATATATATATATATATATATATATATATATATATATATATGCAAGTAAATCACTGTAGGTGCGCGTGATCTAGGTATATGCTGATAACCACCAGGAAAGAAGAAAACACGAAGTTCCCAAGCGCTTTCGTGTAATTCACATCTTCAGGGGTGAGTACAGACTAGAGAGTAATGCAAAACAAGGTGAATATATACAGAGGTGGGTGAGGGTTATCAGCATATATATATATACACACACATACACACACAGATTTACAGATTGCCCCAGAAGGGGCTAGTTTATTGGGCACCCCCTTACATCCTGTGCAAGGTGAAGCGTTTGCAGTGCCCTACTGGGAAGCATGCGGAGTTCATGCTTGCCTTTATGACTCATGCGTTAAGGGCGTGGAAGCCTGAAGGGTCATGGGGTGTGTCAGCAAGTTACATCAAGTGACAGAATGACGAGTGTGTGGGGGGGGGGGGGGGGGAATTCCCTGTACATTTCATCTGTTTATAGCAAAGTGTGGCAGGGCCCTAATAATGTCAAGTGCCAGGCCAGTGACTAGGAGGAGGGATATCTGGTCAGGGAGGGAAGAGGTGTTGGTTACGGCTGGGGACCTGTAGGGGGTGGTCATAGGGCAAGTGAGGATGTAGTGCACAGTGGTCCCTCGGTTAACGAACACAATTCGTTCCAGAAGGTTGCTCGTTTACCGAAAATTTTGTTAACCGAAACCATTGTTTCAATGGGATTTTGGGTAATTGGTTCCAGCTCACCGAAAATTACATACAAAGTAAAAATAACTGCAGTAAAGTACACTTACTCTGAGGTGTGTATGTAGAAAGCTCCTGGTTGATGATGATGGGAATTAGAAGTGGGGGTGGAGGAGAAGGAAGTGTGGGTGGAAGAGAAATCATCCCATGCTTCATGCTGTCATTTCACCCATAAAATTTTAAGTTCACTCGGTGTAATTCAAGATTATTTTCTTTAAATCAACACTGCACTGCACTATATATTGTCAATATGTAAAATAAATTTCAGAATGACCAATAATTGTACTGTAAAAACGTAAAAATAGTTTGTTCAAGAGAGTCTCAAGGAAGATGTTACCTCCACTGAGCAGAGGCACAAACTGACACCATGCTGGGTGAGTCAAGTGGCTGTTTGGCGTGCTAAAAACTAGTTCCCTGTACTTCAATTATGTTAAATAAGTGTTAAAATGACTAAAAAATTTAATATAAAACTTTTAAATTTTTGAATAGTACAACCTTCTTGATATTTACACAAATGGGACCGAATTTAAGCCCTAGAACCGATTACCATATTGGCGGACTAATATTCCAGCTGGTGAGCAAGTGAAAACATGTTGAGAGGAATTCGTAAGGAATTCGTTAACCGAATGAAGTCTTATGGAGGTAATTCGTTAACAGGGATCATGTGTGTGTCTATATATATATATATATATATATATATATATATATATATATATATATATATATATATATATATATATATATATATATATACACACACAGTTGGTCCTCTTATTACGCGGTCCCGCATTCCGCGTTTCACCGTTAACACGGTGCCTTGCCAGAACCTAACATTTTCACATTCCGCGGTCGTGAACCCCATTACGCGGAGAGCGGCTGGCAAGCCGCGCCATTTTTGGATCCAAACCTCCCGCCATCCGCCATGTTGTGTAAGAGGCGCGAAAATGGTGCGCACAAGGTCGCCCAGTCATCAAAACATTACCGAGTTCTTCACCCGCCACCCACTACAGCCGGCCCAATTCAGTGATAGTGATAATTATAGTGAGGATATGGACTTATATGAACTTTGGGGGGTTTGACAAAGAGGCCCTGCAAGCCTCTGTGGTGGATAGTGATACAATTGATACAAGTGATACAGGTGAGGGCCAATAATCTGACCTCTGCCTCGGAACCAACCGCCCATCCCCGTGTGCCCAGCCATCTTTTCTACTAATGTAAGTGTTAAAAAACCTAATATTATTGATATTTCTCTTAATTATTAATTGTGTGTGCATGCCATCATAAAGTTAAGATAATATTTTTACTACAACATAGTTGTGTGTCGTCAAAAAGTGGAGTTTGGGGATCGGCCCGGACTCCATTTCATTTAATCCCATATGTTATGTTATTCACTTTACGCGTTTCTCACTTTCCGCGGTACCCTTCTGGTTACATTAACCGCGTAATATGAGGACCAACTGTATATATATATTCAGAAAAAAGTGAGAATGGTTGAATAAGGTTAGTTTCCAGGAACCATTTATAAATTTTTTGCCCATTGCAGATATCCCTCACTATCCAATTGTTCACTATCTGAATATTTGCCTATTCAAATATTCTATTTTTACACCTCTCTTTGCTATCCAAAGGTGATACAGGTATATGCTTATCTGAATGTTGGTCCGATCAAACATTCAAATCGTACTCCAGGAACGGCCTGGGAGTCAACTGTGATGGCCATTTTTGTTCCCCCAGATATGCAGAAATTTACTCAAGCACAAGGCACATGACATCACCCCCCCTTCCTCCCATATCCCTCCATTTTCCCTCTGTTTGGTGTAAGTGACCTCTCTTTGTCTGTCTATTTGTGCCATCCTTTCGTGAATCGTAGGCAGTGGCATCCAAGAGTGGTGGTAATACCTCTGCTACCATCACCAGTAAACCCACAAATTTATGATAATGTAAACCAAGTTTGAGTTGATAAAGGATCATGAGTGGGGGAAGCCCAACATAAGTTAATGTGCTTTACCAACTGTACTGTTTTTTTATTTTTATTATTATTTTTTTATAACACCTTAAATTATGTTTTGGTAATTGTGTAAAGAACGAGAATAAACTAAAACACAGTAAGCTTCCCTGTAAAAGAGAGATTGTGGGGGGTAACTGAGTCCTATGTTCTCCATATATTTTATTAGTCTTGCTATCCATATATTTGGTAACCAAATGGCTTTCAAGGAATCTGACCCATTTGGATAATGAGAGATGCTTACAGTATACTGTTTACATTGTACATGTATTATATCTCCCAATATAACATCAGTTGTACAGTCCCGGACTCTTCCACGTTGAACACCCAGCCAGAAGACCAGATAGGTAGAATCAGTTGATGATCTGGTAACTGTGCAGGGGTGGGAGGGGGAATGATGGGGGAGTTTTTGAGTTGCGTGTTGCATAATATAATCATTTTTTTTATATATTACAAAGTAATGGAAGTAGAAGGGATTATTAAATTTAGGGATATGTTTTTTCCAGTATTACTGTATTACAATATTTTTTTTTTTTGCACTGTAAATGGTCATATTTTATCTAAAGTTTGAGGCCGGAGAAACACATGCTGTTAACCTTCCCGCACCAATTCTTATTAAGAATAGTGTGGGAGAACAGGTGCCAGTCAATGGTTGATGTTGACCAAGTATTTAGTTATAGTACCCATTTTTATAATAAACTTATTTTTGGAGGATAGGAATAATGCAATAAAAAAGTATGGGAAGTTGTTTTATTTCTTGAAATGAAACGAGTAGTGATTGTTATCATAACCAAAAATAAAAGTCACTTATTATTAATGAGAAAATAAGTACAGAAGTACCCCGATTTAGGTCAATTGAATCCACGGGGTACCGCGGAAAGTGAAAACCGCGTTAAGTGAACAACAGAACATATGGGATTAATTCCAATAGAGATTGGCCCGACCCCCAAACTCCACTTTTTCCGACACAATACCTATGTTGTAGTAAAAATAACAACTCACACAATTAATATTTAAGAGAAATACAGTCGCCAGGTTAATGTCCATTCAAATAATGGACTCAAATCCCCCCCCCCCCCCCTCTTCCCAGCTCACTAGCTCCTACTTCTCTAAGAAATGTTTGGGTGAAAACACTTGATTTTAACATTTAGTAATAAATAATACCTCAGACTAAAGTTAAGATAATATAATTGACATTTCTGGATTCCTTGCAGGTCAGGGAATATTTTGAATGTAAACTTCATATATTTTGCACAAAAGATAAAATATTTGCATTGTGTAAACCAAATTATTACTTTAGATCTAAAATTTGTATGTCTAATGCAAAATCCATGATGTTTATATTCAAAATGATGATCATATTGTAAGAATTCCAGCAATGTAAATTATATTCTGGCCGGGTAATTTGTATGAATTTTATGAGCTAAATAAAAAAATAAATAAAAAATTATACTTCCCCACGTATATGAGTAGATGCACCGCTGAAAGTGAAAGCCCGGTTCTGGCAAGGTACCGCATAAATGAGAAATTGCGGAAAGTGAAACCGTGTAAAGCGGGGTAATACTGTATACAAAATTTTATTAAATTTTTTCGCTCAGAGTATGAGAGACGACCTAGTGAAAATGAATCTCAATCTCATGAGAGGTGGCTAGATTTTTGCTTTCATAAAGGCTGTCCTAATAAGTGACTATGAGGTTCGACTTGAGCACCAGAAATCATTAACAGAGGAACACCGTGCCAGCAGACTTTTCTTGGTTTGTCGTCATTAGGCACTGGACTTATGGAAAAGGCTTGGTTTCACTGACGTAAATTTTTCACTTTAGTATCCTGCCCACCCACCTTCTTTGTTGATAACGGCATTACACACATACACGTCATTAGCAACTACTTGTCAGTATCTTTAGTAGTACCCTACCACTAGACTCGCCATATTATAACGATAAGTGTAAAGAGGTCATTTTGGTGTATCCAGTGTGAGGCCAGGTCGAAACATGGCTTACAACAGTATATGGTTTCATTATTTTCTATTAATGCTTTTAGGAAATATAATGTGCATGTAAGAGCAGTTGAATCACCTAAAAATGTTTATCAGCTTAAAGTAATATGTTGGATTTGGAAAATAATTAATAACCAAGAAATTGGTCAACATAAATCATTGACTGGCACCTGTTTTCCCATACTGTCCTTACCCGAGGAAGGGCAGCAGTAGTGCAGGGAGGTAAAGGTTAAGTGTTTCTCTGGCTTTGGAGCCTTAGATTAGAGATAGCCAATTACACCCCAATAAATCAAACAACGTAGTGCTACTGTAAATATGTATCCCTATGCCATAATCACCTCTTCCACTTCCATCACTCTTTTGTGTGCGAAATAATATATGGTTATATTATGTAACAAGTACTCCCCCATCTTCCCCCCCCCCCCCCCCCACCACACACGCACACACACGCACACACTTATTTACTTACTTACTTAGTGGCTCAAGAAAAATAATCATTATCACAATTTTTTTTTATTTAATTTATGTACCCCTTCATTTATTTGTGTATCATTATATTTACATACAAGTGTACCATTCTGAATCATAATCCGAGAATGAATCATAATCCTGCCTCCACACTACCTACTGAAAATCTCTTCTGGTAATTTTCACAAATGCTCACACTACTTGGTCCCAAAGTATTTGGGTTTTTACCCTTGAGTGTACAGCTGCTCCACGTGTAACTGATCATGTTAAGAATTTCTAGGATACTGTACATAGTTACAACTCATGGGAGAGGGACTAAGAATTGAAAACTTTTTATGTTCCTGTCCATCCACGATAACATGAACAAATAGTAAAGTATTTTGACTAAACTTTGTCTGTTGTGTACAGTATATTACAACAAGCTCTCAAATAAGTTTGAGGATCAGTAAATACTTTACTGTACTGCCATTATTGCCTATACAGAGTACAATACAGCAGGGGTTGATCTGGGGGGGGGGGGGGGGGGGGGGGGTCCAAACTCTCCCTTTTCATCAGAAAATAACAAATACTTTTTCTTTAATACAATACCTCCGTTAACCAGAACAATTGGTGTAGAGCACTTCCGGGAATGAGACGACTTTCTCAAAGCCGGGAAGAAATCCCTCATCCCCGGAATTTTCCTAAATTTTCCGAGAAATGGAAAATATTTTCGGAATTTTCCAGCTGGAAAACTTTCTCAAAATTTCCAGAAAATTCCAGCTTTGAGAACGATTTTACAAATAAATTTTAATTCTGGCTATCAAAGAGTTCTGGATTTTAGGGATTTTGGCTAACAGAGATATTACTACTGTACTCAGACATTTTGTATAAAAGTAATTACTATTGACCTCAGAATATCTCCTAATATCAAGTGCACATGGCTTCAAAATTGCCTCAAAATGCCCATGATATTGGTCAGATTTAAAAAAAAAATCTGAGGGGGCTTACAGCCCTCCTCCCCCCCCCCCTCCCCCTAAATACCCCAAGCTGGGTAGGCTCGCTCTGCTCGCCATGTTCTCTCACCCACAACTTATTGGACCACACCCCTTTTGATATCCTGGATCTGTGCCTGACAGTACAGTACTGGCACCTTGTATTGTGGTGGAGGAATAATTCACCTTTATGGCTTGCTTGTTATGTCCTGGTTAAATCATCACCTAATGTGAAATTTTCATTTCTAATGAAGTTTCTATTTCTGATTTATTATTTTTATTATTTTCATCCTTAACATAGTCGACATGATTACTGTACTACATTTTATCAGTGTTGACATTGTATTTGCCATTAGTAATTCTTATAGCTGACTGGGTTTGTACAGAATCTCATAAATTTAAATGGTATAATATTTTGTACTAAATGGTTTCATGAAATCCATTATCAGGTAAAGTGCAAGAAATCGGGCGGTGGTGAACGCATCATATATCAGTATCACTACACCAATTGGCCTGACCACGGAACCCCAGATCATCCTCTGCCAGTCTTGTCATTTGTACGCAAGTCTGCTGCAGCCAACCCAGAAGATGCAGGTCCTATAATAGTCCATTGCAGGTTTGTGTCAAAGAGTAACATATAGTATTCACCAAATTTTAGTTGTATTATATATTTGAGGAGCACAGAACCCAAGTAGGACAAGCGTTGGTTTACCCAGAAAACAATACCCATGATGTCTCTCACTTGTATCAATTAAATCTGCACCAATGATGTTACAATCTTCCCACTTGAATCACTTCAATATCTTCACTGGCTCCAAAGTTATGGTAATTTCATGGGTTACAAATTTTAGCACTGTATATGTGTATCTCTTATATACTGTACTGTACATAGTAAATTACCCCTTCTGAAAGTTAGTAAATAACATTATATACACAGTGAAACTTCTCTAATTCACGCTGTAATGTTTTAATTATTTTCTCTAACAGTAGTGGAGAGGAAACACTGCGATTTGGTAAAGCAAAACTTTTTGCTCAATAGTTCCCTTAAGTTACAAAGATTCACATCTGATTTTTGTCTCTAAATTATTATCAGTGTAAAGAAATTACTGTAAATTGTTGTATAGAATGTATGTTGTGCAGTAACTTTGTTGAAAGGGCTCACAGAGGTTTATATTAGATATCTCCGTAAATTGGTTATCCTCGTGTTGAAATTATGCTAAATTACAAAGATTTCCCAGTCCAGTCCAGTCCAGTACAGTACAGTGCAGTTCAGTACTGCACCACATTGTACTGCACTGAACTGCACTGTACAGTACTGCATTGCACTGTACTGCACTGAACTGCACTGCACTGTTCAGTACTGCATTGCACTGTACTGCACTGAACTGCACTGTTCAGTACTGTATTGTACTGCATTGTACTGTACTGCACTGCACTGTACTGTACTGTACTGTAGTGCACTGCACTGTACTGTACTGTACTGTAGTGCACTACACTGTACTGTACTGCACTGCACTGTGCTGCACTGCACTGCACTGTACTGTACTGTAGTGCACTGTACTGTAGTGCACTGTACTGCACTATACTGTACTGTACTGCACTGCACTGCACTGCACTATACTATACTGTAATGCACTGCACTGCACTGTACTGTACTGTACTGAACTGAACAGTATGAGGATGTTTATGGCTAAGTTTGACTTAAAGCTCATTGTCTTTACACCACTGCTTGAAGTTGTGGTGTATTGAGCACATTGACTATATAAGAATACACCGGCTGTAAGACCGATAAATTGTTTAGGAAGTGTACAATGTGAGTCACGAAAGTTATATAATGTATTTGTTCTTTTTCATCAGTGCTGGAGTTGGAAGGACAGGCACATATATTGTGCTAGACGCTATGCTGCAGCAGATTCGTGCAAAAGGTCGTCTAAACATCTGGGGTTTCCTCAAACACATCCGCACTCAGCGGAATTTTCTTGTGCAGGTTGGTATAAATTTTATTTCTCATGAACAGTACTTGTGTATGGTCATTAAAGTAACATGGTGTGTTATGTATGACCATTATGTTATTAAACTTATAGGCAAACCTTTTTGCTTCTATGTTTATATATCAAAGTGCCATCCTTATGTCTCTTGTGTCTCCTCCACTCTTACATTTTCAGTTTGTCGTTACCAGTCCTCCCAGTTTTTGTATGTCTCTGGCCACCTAACATTTCATTTTGTCCCTCCCATTTTCTGCCTCCCCCTGGCCCTCCTACCCTGAAATATACCCAATAATATTTCTAACGTTGTCCCTCATCCCCAAATATGTAAAGTAAACCCTCGATAATTCAGCACACATGGGGCTCTGGCCTTGTCGAGTTATCCCAAATTCCAACTTATCAAGACACTTTCCCCCTCCTACAAAAATACAACAATAAAAAATTATTGGTTAATATTTGTGTACATGTAATTACTAAATGTATAAAAGTAACTTACCAGCACTGCAGATGAAGAATGAATCATCATAGTAGGTGACACAGAGGTGTATGGTAGGTGACACAGAGGTGTATGGTAGGTGACACAGAGGCATGGTAGGTGACACAGAGGCATGGTAGGTGACATAGAGGCATGGTAGGTGACACAGAGGTATTGTAGGTGACACAGAGGCATGGTAGGTGATGCAGGTGGCCAGATATGCAGAGATTTTCATAGATAATTTTATTTATCTCGGCATTTCCCGAGTTATACTAATACATTCCGAGACCATATCCATGCCGAGTTATATGAAATACTGAGTTATCAAATGCCGAGTTATCGAGGGGTTACTGCATGACCAGATATTCTCAGTTTCCTTATTCTTTAAACTTACAGTATTTCTCTTGTTGTTTTTGGTCTTTCTGTGAACTATCTACTTCATTTGTTTTCCTTTCAATATAACTTATTTTAGTGTTCTCCTGCAGCACCACATTTTAAAGAGGCTTCTAGTCTCCTTCTAGTGTCTACTGAAAGTGTTTACACTTCTGACCCATACTGAGTACAGTATTTACAACCAATTTAACTATATAAATTAGTGGAAAACTTGCTGGGTGGTTTGGGCACTATATAAAGTATAGATAATGAAAGACCTTTTAATTAATAAAGAACAATATCTTATTCAAGCTTTGTTCTTTAATTTATTTTGTTACTTGTGGTAAGCTAAACGTTACGTCAGTGACAGACACTATTGCACATCCCCACAATGTTTTTGGGGCTGGCAAAGTTTTCCAAGAATTTAAACAGTGCATCTCGCACTGACAAATACTCTCCCATTACAATTAGGTAGCGGTCACGAGTGAAATTAATTTTGGCTAGCGAAAAAAAATTTAGAAGCTTTTATTCACAGCATCTATTCTAATTATGTTTGAGAGATGAATTTAGTACCACAATAACCATGAATAAATTTGATGGGACTCAATTTTTTAATGAAAAGACGTAAGAAATATTTATACCGGAGTATAAAATCAGTTCTAATTACCGTATATACTTGTCTATAACCCCCCCTCGTTTATAGGTCGACCCTGATTTTTTGACCAAGAAATCGTTAATTTACGATATTCCTCGTTTATAGTTCGACCCACGTTTTTGAGGGTAATGGAACAGCAAAACCTTCACTAAAAACGCTCTACGTCCTATAAACTGAGGCTCGCCGTGCATGAAACACGAGTGCCGAAGGCAAATTGTTTACCATTTATTTTTATGACACTTTACACTGAAACTCGGGTAGTTTCAACAAAATTATTGTATATTTCCATTCAAGTATTTATTCAAGTCAATTAGGAGGGAATATTATTGTAATACAACAGTTTTTTAACTAAACCATTCGAAAAGCGATTACGGTAACATCTTTTGAAAGAAAGGAATTAAAGTCATTGTTTTCGTCACGATTTTATTCCACTTTCCACTTTAATACGTACGTAGTTTCAGCAAAAATATTACATTTCCGTGAATGTATTATATCAAGCACAGTATGAATAGAATATCATTGTAATATAACAGAATTTTAGCCGAAAACTATTAAAAAATGAGTAACATCTCAAGAACAGAGGCTTAGGTAAAGTCTTTTGTTTTCGTCATGTATTTTATCCTATTCTACATTGAAATACATCACGTTTCAGCAAAACTACTTTTATTTCCGAGAATATATTCATTCAGGCGCAGTTTAGGTAAAATATACGTGTGATGTAATAGTTTTTTAACTGAAAACGATTCGAAAAACACGTACCCTCTAGCCCTGTTCAAGGACAGGACTGGGAGAAGCTGTTTGGTGCTGCAGACGATGACAAGGAAAATGATTTTGATGGATTTTAATGAAAATATTCAGAAATATGGTATCATAGTATTTATTCAAGTCAATTAGGACAGAATATTATCGTAATACAACAGCTTTTTAACTGAAAACCATTCGAAAAGCGATTACGGTAACATCTTTTGAATGAAAGAAAGCGAAAGTCATTGTTTTCGTCACGATTTTATTCCACTTTCCACTTTAATACGTACGTCATTTCAGCAAAAATATTACATTTCCGTGAATGCATTATATCAAGCACAGTATGAATAGAATACCATTGTAATATAACAATATTTTAACCAAAAACTATTAAAAAAGAACGAGTACCTTCTCTTCAACATCGGAAGGTTAGGTAAAATCTTTTGTTTTCGTCATGTATTTTATCGTATTTTACATTAAAATACATCACGTTTCAGCAAAACTACTATTTATTTCCGAGAACATATTCATTCAGGCACAGTTCAGGTAAAATATACGTGTGATGTAACAGTTTTTTAACGGAAAACGATTAAAAAAACACGTGTACCGTCTAGCTGATACAGCTGGTGGTGCGTGATGCGTCATGCATCGTTGTAAACAATAGGAGGTTGAAGTAGATTACCGGGTATTATATTAAGAGTGAAATATCGAAAAGGTTTTTATTACCGGTATTTTTTGTAGATCAATGAGAACTGTGATACCGTATATGATATGATAAGTTAGCCTGTGCTAAGAACTTCAACATAGACTACTGAAAGCACGTTGTAAGGTAATTTAGCCTATTGTAAGTTGGTGAGCTTCAGTTACTGAAGGAACTGCACAACTTTTCATTACTAATTGGTACGTATTTTACGTTTCCATTGTTTACTGGCAGTAAATGGTAAATATTTTTCATGTCTGAAGCTAAAAGTTGCTCCTCGCCCTTCCCATCATGCACGGGCTCAACCTAACAAAACTATTACCCATGTATAGGACGACCCCCAATTTTTTGCCTAAAAATTTGGTCTTAAAAACTCGAACTATACAGGAGTGTATACGGTAACTTAGAAACACCATAAAATATATATACTGTACAGTAGAAGTCCAAAAATCTGGACTGCTTGGGGATTGGGTCGGTCTGGATTTTCGGATTTTCTGGATTTTCAGGCAGTACTTTTAAAATTCAAATTTAAGGAGGAATAAAGAAGAGATGAACAGGTACATTTTGATAGTTTATTCATCAGCAAATATAGCATGCTTCATTTATCAAAACGAGAAGTTTTAAAGAAAAAGCTGTGAATTCTAGAATTTTATTCTTTACCTTTTTTATATCATAAATTGTAGACTTTCCAATGTCGCATGTTTCCATTAGAACAGTATTGCTCACACCACGTTCGAGTTTCTTAATTATTTCAAGTTTGTCACTCAATTTCAAAGTGTTCTTCTTTCTCTTCACACAACGAAGTTTATCTACTTTAGGAGCCATTATTATGGGCTTGTATAGTACTCTGTATATGGAAAGAGTAGGACTCAAAATTACATACGTCGTCACAGTTTGACTGCTCATTTTAAAGTGGCGACCGCGTGGTCGCTTGTTGTCGCTGTGCAGCTGTGGCGCTCACGCATGCGCACATTCACACAAAAGCCGGCTAAATTTAAAAAAAAGAAAAAAGATTGAGTTTTCGAAAAGTCCGGATTTCTGGCATCCGGATTTTTGGACTTTTACTGTATAGTGTACTGTATATTTATCTTGATAAAACCACACAGGAAAGGGGAAACACTGGAGCACCTTAGCTTTTGTCTTTATTCAAGACATCTTCAGAGGCAACTGAATTTACATGGACTGAGAGAGGCTTATATACAAAGGGTGACCTTACATAACATCAGGTCAGGTCAATAACATGGGATCCGCTAATCCACACACCACCACCACCACACACGAAAGAAGAGCTTATAAAAATGAGCGATCCAACAAGTAAGGTCTAGTTAGGTAAAAAACTTAAGACCCACTAATCATCTATCCTGCATCTACCTTAAGTGCTTTCAAAGCATTTTTAACCTTGGGCCACTGACAAATAAATTTATGTAACATATTATCAGTTTTGTACTGACCATCACTATGGTTTATAAAATTCATTTCCCTAATCAGACTTGCTTCAGCAAGAAGTCTTTCTGTGACACATGATGATTTAAACATATCTTTTCTGTTTTCCCAATCCATGAGATGATTATTGTTGCTTATATGAACGAAAAGTGCACTGCTTTCAGATGCTGTTCTAATATTATACTTGTGTTGTTTTATTCTGAGTTGTAATGCTTTCCCAGTCTGACCTACATAATTTCCATTACAATAATTGCTACATGGAATACAGTGAACACTTCCATTTACATTCAAGGTTGGGTTGTTCTTAATTAACTTAATAGTAATAGTTGAGTCATACTTGGTAGTTACTAGTGTCCCCCAAGAATGCAGTGATGGGTAGGGAAACACTGAGTAACACTGAGTCCGTTTATTATGGATGATAGAAATACAAGTGGTGACTCGCGTGTGCCATGCACGGCTCACACAGTCAGACTAAGGCTGCCTTGCCATATGGCAGCCTCGGGGAAATGTTGCCACATAACGTGCAGTGTTGCCACATGATGATATATATAAATGCTACTCGGCACAGTAGCTTATGCACAGGGTTGCTACTCGGCACAGTAGCTTATGTACAGGGTTGCTACTCGGCACAGTAGCTTATGTACAGGGTTGCTACTCAGCACAGTAGCTTAGATACATAACCTACAATACTTAAGAGCAACATTAATATTTAGTAATTTAAGAGGTTGAACTAACAGGACAAATTAATTGCAATAAGGTAGAGTCAAAATATTCTTAAATATAGGAACTTGTTTAGAATGAGTACAATAAAGGGATTTTTTGCCCTTTTAAAACAACTATCAACAAACAATGAATGGGAGCAAGTTTTTGTGCAATGAGCTGAATGTGTTGCAGTTCTTCAACAAATTCAGTCACAAATTTGCAAACATCTCAAAAGCATAGCAGAAAAAATCTGACATTTTGGTACACTCAAGGTGACTCAATAAAAAATGTATGAAACTATCTACCTGTGTAGGCTTTCTATACACCTTAAATTTATAATTGTGACCATTTCTCATGACAAGCATATCAAGAAATGGAAGGGATCCATTTTTTTCTTTTTCAATTTTGAAGGTAATGCTAGGGACAAGATCTTTAAACCTGTCCAAAGATTCCAGTGGGTCACTGTTTCTAGGCCAAAGACAAAGAACATCATCAACATATCTGTACCATGGAGGAATAAAGTCCACTATATTGGGTAGTAATCTAGCTTCAAAAAACTCCATGTAAATACAGGCCAATTATCTATGCTCATACCAAATATTTGTTTGTAAAACTTTCCATTTGCTCTAAAAACAATGTCAGTAATGCATAATTCTATCAATATGAGAAATATGTCATGTTTCTTAGTCAAATCTAACAGATGCAATTTATCTTTAAGGAATGAAAGAAGGTCATTCACTGGTACTCTCATGAAAAGTGAATTTACATCAAAACTTATTAACTCACATGGTTCATTGTGTTTCTTGAGTTTATCAATTAAATCACTGCTGTTATGTATATATGAATTAGACATCTGGCCTGTAAGAGGGGGTAACAAATTAACCAACCACTTGGATAATTTGTAAGTAACAGAATTCACGATAGGATGTAATGGATTATTAAGCTTATGTGTTTTGATCACTCCATACATATAAGGTAAAGTGGGATTGATTTGTGAGAATTGTTTAATGAGATCTTGGTTCTTTTTAAATAATTCCTTCATTTTAGAATTAGGTAACGTATTAAAATTTTCCAGGGGATCTTTTCTAAGCTCACAATACAGTAAGTGATTTCATCACTTAGTATGGAATTCATCTTATCATTATAATCGTTTTTATCCAAAATTACAATAGCATTGGACTTATCTTTTACTTTTACTTTTATCCTCTTCGCCACTGATCTACTTGTTAGCCGCTTCGGCTATCGGTCACGTCACTTTTCATTTATATTCTTCACCAAAAGATCTGCTCGCTAGCCGCCCGGGCGATCGGTCACATCTCTGTCACGCACTGTTGGCAAATACTGGGCATGCACCGGCTCCTGAATGTACCTGAACCCACTCCAGTGTTGGTCAAGTCTTCTCTTGAAAGAGCTCACACTTGGTGCCGTCACAACACTCTCTGGTAGATTGTTCCAAGAGTTTACAACCCTCACTCCGAAAAAGTTTGCCCTCACGGTTTTCTGGACTTGCGGCTTCTTCAATCTTGAGCTGTGACCCCTTGTGGGGCGAACGTCCGCCAGCTCCAAGTAAGGACACTCAACTGAGTAGTGCCCCCTGAGATGCTTATACACCTCAACTAGGTCCCCCCTTGCCCATCTGTAATATAAGCTAGGCAAGCTCAGGCGCTCCAATCTCTCAGGGTAGCTGAGGTGCCAAAGTGCAGGCACCAGTCTGGTGGCCCTCCTTTGAACATTTTCAACCAACTGACAGTCCCTAGCATATCTCGGGGACTAGATGGGGTGACAGTACTCCAGATGGGGAAGCACTTCACTCCTGAAGATCGTTACGAGGGACGGACCGTCTAGATATCTGAACGACCTTCTTATAAGACCCAATAATTTATTTGCCTGATTTACCTTCTTCTCACAATGGCCCGAGAACTTCAGCTCATTGTCAACATACACACCTAGGTCCTTCTCACACACAGTCTCAACTAGTGCATTTTCTTCATCCCGTTGGGACATATGATACGCCTCCTTACCGTTGGTACGCCCCAGGTGCATCCTCTTACACTTCGTGACATTGAATCTCAGCAGCCATTTCTTCGACCATTCCTGGAGCCCACAGAGGTCCATCTGCAGCTCTTCACAGTCCGCTTGGTTCTTAATTTCCCGAAATAACTTGCCATCATCGGCAAACATTTGTATGGAGGAGTGTACAACGTCAGGCATGTCATTTATGAAACAAGCAAACAACAGCAGGCCCACTTGTGGTACCCCACAGGTACTGATGACGATTTCGTGCCATTAATCACCACACACTGCTTGCGGTCATGTAGAAAGTCTTCTATCCACGCTAGGACATTTCCTGAATTCCGTACCCTTCCAGTTTGATTATCAGCCTTTCGTGGGGTACACTGTCGAAAGCCTTGGCAAAATCTAGGTAAATATTGTCGATATTACCACCCCATTCCAGAATATGGGTCCAAATATCCAATACCTTGAGCAATTGTGTTAAGCAAGAGCGCCCCGGCATAAAACCGTGTTGGCAATCTTTTACAAGGTTGTTTCGTAGTAGATGTTCCATCGCGGCATCTCTGATAATACTCTCAAGTACTTTACATATTATGCTAGTCAGGCTCACCGGTCTATAGTTGTTCGTGGAGTGACTATCGCCCTTCTTGAAGATAGGACTCACATTTGTATTACTCTTCAAGTTTTTCAAGGCTGTTTCAAATCTTTTTGGAATGTTTGAAACCATGGTAATGGAAATATATTCATTTGTAACATCTATCGACTTATTCTTTTCCAGTTTGATTATACCTTTAGCAATAGTAAGTGGACTGAAAGTGTGCCGAGCAATAGAAAACTTCCTACCAAAACCAAGCAAAGTTTCTCATTTGTCTGTAGATCGTAAGATGATAAATTTATGAACAAAGTTGGATCATTCAATTTAGTCCAGTAACTCTCGTCAAACAAAGCATTTAATTAAACATTTAACCTCCTTTTATGGACTTATCACTTTTGCTAAGTAATTGATTTACAAAATCACAAACATATGCAGCCATTTTGAGAACTTAATCCCTGCAAATTTTAAGGGCGTGGTATATATACCTGTATATATGATACAAGCCATCAAATGCAGGTATTTTTGGAGAGCTAGGCATGAATGGAGCCAAATCACAATCGAGAGTCACCTGACACAGGTTCCTTCCGAGTTATTCCCCCATATTTGTGATATTTTTTGCACACAGACAATGTGGACTCAAAGATAAAAACTACTCAGAACTCAGCAGGTGGTAGTAATGATACTTTTGGACAAATTATGTTTTATGAATACATCCTACTTTACTTTACTGTATTTCATTTTTTATCTTTTAGAATGTACATAAGTTTGTTGCTGTAACTCACTGTTTTTGTAGACGGAGGAGCAGTACATCTTCATCCACGATGCCCTCTTGGAAGCTATTCAGAGTGGGGACACAAACATCCCACGGGCCGGGCTCAGTCGGTACATCCGCATGCTACAAGCTTCAGGAGGTTCACAGGAGAAACCACAGCCTTGGTATCTTCTATGTCATCAATTTAAGGTAGGTAAAATTTTATTCATGATATTTTATGTAAACAATAGTGTCAGGTTAAGTTAAGTAATTTGCTTAGAAAATATATGTAAGTGTAATGTCTACTCATATGGATGGTTAATATAGGTTCTCTAAATCACTTCAATTCCCATTTATTTACAGTAACTTTGTTCACAATAATGAGGCTGGTACTGTACTGTATCTATCTGTAAGTCTTATATTGATTGTCTGGTACTGTTGCCTGTGGCTTCTTGTCATACTTTGTTGACATAATTGTGAACCCTAACACTTCTCTCCCTAATTTAGTCAGTCTCTTACACAGTGTACGTAACCCCTTCTACCTGTCTCTGTATGTACTATTGTAAAGAGCCGACTAATAGTGTCTGCACCACCTTTTATACTTGTTCAGCCACCTATAGTATTATGAAGCTTTTGTCTCCTTTGATCACTGAAGCTTTCTTACATGTTATATTTTTTATCCATCTCTTAAATACTGTACTTCATCAATATGGTTTACCATTCTCATTATCTCGTGTTCGTAACAAAGCCTGACGTGATCTGCATAGAGGCAGATCAAAAAGGTGCAGCTGCTGGGGTGCACAGCTTGGAGACAGTGCTAGTTGGAAGTGAGCAAACTATATTTACACTAGCAACTATTAACCCCTTGACCTGGATTGATGTGTTCCCTGATGAGGTCCTCCACATGACAGAATTTTATGATTTCTGAGGATGACGATGATGATGATGATGATAACAGTAAATGATAGTTTTGTATCAGGATGATTGTGACAAGGGAAGGAACTGTTTATAATCAGTAATATAGAACTACTTTTTTGTATCCAACATTTTTTTTTTTTTTTTATGGGAATGAACCTTGGATGACAAGGGTCTACTGTACTGTAACAGGAATATCTTAATGATTGTTTACTTTTGAGTGCAGTTTTGTTTGTTTGTGTATCTACAGTATTTATATATTTTTCAGCTGGTGACACATTTTCAACCACGTGACTTCAATGTGGTTAGTGCCGTTAAACCTGTTAATAGGGAGAAGAACCGCAGCACAGACCACTTACCAATGGAAAATGGCCGTGTGCATCTAACTCCCAAGCCTGGCGTAGATGGCTCGGATTACATCAACGCTACCTGGCTCATGGGTCACCAAAGACTACGAGAGTTTGTTCTCACCCAGCACCCGCTTCCATCTACTATACTTGACTTCTGGCAGATGGTCTGGGATCATAATGCTCAGACAGTTGTGGTTCTTACATCTGTAGATGAGAGTCAAGGGTTCCCACAGTTTTGGCCAGCACAACATGATGACTTTGACTCAGAACATTGGAAGGTAGAAACTGAAATGTTGTTTTGTCATTTTCTGGTTATTTTGATTTTATCTTAAGTGGATGACCACACTTGTGTTATAAAGACAGAAAGTTTCAATACAGTACAGGTGTACCTCGATAACTGACAAATATAGGGACCAGGATAAGTCATTTGCTAGGGAATCAACGGTTATTGAATCAATTAATCCCGTAAGAATATAACAAATTCAGGGGGTTAGGGACCGGCCACCCTCCAAATCTTCCATCTACCCTTGATATATCTTTGTCCTGCACACTGTCAAGCAAGAAAATAAATTAGACCTATAAAGCAAGAATAATAAGCCTTAAATAACCAATGTAAAGCATAAATTGATACTATTATTTACCTGTGTTGAGGATGGTAAAGACAGTCTAGGGAGCAAGTCTCTACCAATCATTGTAGGTCCATCACTACTCTTATTATGCCCTATCGCATCATATCAAGCTGCCCAGCACAAGAGGAACTATCACCGGGACGGTTAGGCGTGATTGAGTAACACATTAAATCAGAAATAACAAAAAAACAAAGTCGGAGCCAAGCCAAGAGACTGACCCACATCGACCTGACTCTCACCTGCCTCGATCCTTTGTATTACTTTTATTTTCGCATCCACATTAATGACTTTCCTGGGCACCTTTCCTTTGTTACCAAGGCAGTCACTTGCAGGCTATTTCCCAGGCACGATGGGCGTAAAATAGTCACGAAACACACGTAGATTGTAAAAAAATCAGAGCTACAGCTTCACAATCAAAATGAATTTAGAGACAATTGGTGATTGGCTTAGGGGATGTAAGCAATGATGACGGTGGATTTTAATGCTGGTTGATTTTTTTTTAAATAATAACAATAATACAGCCTACAGGTTACTATTCATATATAATAAATATATTCCAGTATTATGAATACCAGATTTATTACTGTAGTTTATTAGTTTATTGATGGTCACCAGTAAGAAGCTCACTAGGGTGGCGACGATATACCCGACTACCTGTGCAGGACAGTTCCATGCATTTGTAATGTGTATAAGAATTTAATTAAAATATTTTGTACTAAATTTAGGAAATGTTAATAAATAATATAAACAAATGTTTGACATTAGGACCATACAGCGATAGTTAACTGTGGGAGTGACGATGCAAAGGCAATGCCTCTGAAATGTCAGCTGATCTTTTGCACAGGAGGTTGAGATGTAAACTAGCCCTTTGCTAGACAGTGCAGCACAGCTCCAGGAGAGTGGAAAATACCAGTCTTTGCTGTAACACACAGCTTCATTTATGCCCATATCATGTAGATTTTTAGTTTTTAAATATATTTTTTTAACCAAACTTTAGATAAACTACTGTATTCTGGATTGTTATAGTAAAGAAATAGAGTTTCTAACTTAATTAGAGCTGCTTTTAGGGATTGTCATATTCAAAACGTCATTTTGTGAATGTCGGTTTTGCAACTCGGCGATCAACGGAACATCGGTTATTGGGGTTCGCTTGTGCTATGAGTGTATAGGATGAAAGTATCATTACTAAGTAAGTTTCAGCATGTATTTGCTCTAGAAGTAGAATTTTTTTAACCGGAATTAGGCCACCTGGGCACGGGTCAATGACTCACATTGGCTTGGGGGGGGGAGCAAAAATATAATAATAATAATAATAAAATACCAAAAAAAATACAATAAAAACATTTACTAGTTGATCAAAATAAGTTGAATGTAAATTATTGTATCTTTTACATTTATTGTACATATCTTTCTCAGGTACGTTATCTAGAAGAGAAACTGAACTCGGGGCTTGTGACAGTGGATGTTGCAGTACAGAGCTTACAAGATGACTATGAACTGCCAGTCAGATTGATCCATGCACCTGGTTGGCCACAAACTCTTCCTGCCCTGGCCACTACACTTAGTCTTGTCTCCTTAGTCTCTGAGGCCCACACAAACTATCAAAATGGACCCTTAATAGTTGTTGATAGGTAAGGTACAATATTTTTCTTCAAACTTTTATATATGTTATTAAAGCTACTGCAATATCAGTGTAAAAAACTGTTAGAGGTTTGAGCTTACTTAATACAGACATTGGAGTTCTGAAAACCGAAAATATATACAGTCAACCCTCGCTTTATGCGTTTCCACGTTTACGCGATACCCTGCCAAAACAGGAATGCTCACTTTCCGCGGTGTGTGTACCCTTTTACGCGGAGAGCGGCGCGAGCAGGGTGCGCACAAGGTCGCCCAGTCATCAAAACATTACCGAGTTCTTCACCCGCCACCCACCACAGCCGGCCCAAGTCAGTGATAGTGATAATTATAGTGAGGATATGGACTTGTATGGACTTTGAGGGGTTTGACAAAGAGGCCCTGCAAGCCTCTGTGGTGGATAGTGATACAAGTGATACAGGTGAGGGCCAATAATCTGCCCTCTGCCTCGGAACCAACCCCCCATCCCCGTGTGCCCAGTCATCTTTTCTACTAATGTAAGTGTTAAAAAACCTAATATTATTGATATTTCTCTTAATTATTAATTGTGTGTGCATACCATCATAAAATTAAGAAGTTATTTTTATTACAACGTAGATATTGTGTCTGAAAAAGTGGAGTTTGGGGGTCGGCCCGGTCTCTATTTCAATTAATCCCTTATGCTATGTTGTGTTGTTCACTTTGCGCCAAATCAACCTGCCTTGTTCCTTTCTCCAACTCTTGGATGATGGTATACTTCACCTCGTAGCTTAAGGAACGTCGTGTCTTCTTTAGCTTAGTGCCGCTGGGTCCAGGTAAGGAAAGGTTTCTCTCTGGGGGTGGTGGTCCGGCGGAAGCCATTTTATGGAACAATGGATGCGCGTTTACACGGAGTGGCCTTGAGGGATGAAACTGCCGCGGCTAGGTCAAGCGTCGTCTTTCCTCCCTCCCTCCCTCCCCCCCCCGGGTGGACACGTCATAATACTTTAAGCCAATTACAGCTAGCAGCAGAGGGGGGTAGGGATGCATGGCCAATCACAGGTCTGATATTTCATATGACGTCAGTGATAACTCAACAAAGACACACACTGCGCAACCTTACCACGCCGCTTGCCCAAGCGGAGGGAGGAGGCGAGGAGCACAGGCAGGCAGGCGGGCGGGTGGCGGGTGGGGCGAATCTAAAAATAGCGTCGTGCCGGACACTCTCCGCGTAATGGGGTTCACGTACCGCGTAATTTGAGCACGTGAGGTTCTGGCAAGGCACTGCATTAACGTGGAATGCGGGACCGCGTAAAGTGAGGGTTAACTGTGTGTATATATATATATATATATATATATATATATATATATATATATATATATATATATATATGCATATATATATATATATATATATATATATATATATATATATATATATATATATATATATATATATATATATATATGCATGCAAGTAAATCACTGTATGTGCGCGTGATCTAGGTATATGCTGATAACCACAAGGAAAGAAGAAAACACGAAGTTCCCAAGCGCTTTCGTGTAATTCACATAAGAAGCACGGGCAGTTCCCAAATGGGAGGTTCACGGCGCCATCAGCTCGATGAACAGGCTTTGTGTGAAATATAACATAGTCTAGAACTGCTTATAGTGCTCTTGTGGTATGGTCGGTAACGTTCCCTAGTCCCACGCAATAGGTCGAGGGTGTTTGAGAGGAATGGTTGAAGAAAAAGTGAGGGTGAAAGAATCAGGGAGTGAGTAAGACAGCTGCACATAAAGTGAAACCAATTAATATTGGTAATGAGCGGCCTTTAGGGTGTAAACATGGGTGACAGTATCGTGAGTGTTGTGCCATTTTGGTGACAGGTTTAGTAAAGCGACCACAACACTTGATTTATGGGACATTGAGTTCTATACTATAGTGTTGTCATATGAGTTGGCTAGCTGCCAGACTAACCATATTTTAGTTCTGACCATACGAGCCAACTGTGTAGAGTATCAGTGAGACGTGACAGAAGCACTGGTAGACCACGTGCTCCATCACTGCACAGTATGTGTCGTACAGTGTCTTAACACTGTGTATGGTCGGTTTATATTAAAAAAAATAATAGTTTTGAAGTATTGTATATTAATAGTATTTTAATAAAATATAACAATAGATGAGACAAAAGTCAGAATAGTCGGACAAATGATACTGCTAGGGAAAATTATACTTAATGTGCGTCAATAGGGCATGTATATAAAACAATAACAAAATAGTACGACAGTTATCAAAAATGAACTTTCATAGTGAAACACGAATCTGGATCTTCAAACTCTATACCCTCGAACCATAGACAGTACCCACAGTTGCCATATACCTCAACCTGGTTGTTATCACACAGTACAGTATGTAATTAAAGGTACGTAGTCTGATGTCCAATATACGGTACGTATGTACAACTGTACACCCACAAACAGTACCTTATGTCAACATAGGTACTACTTATTGTTCCTGACACCGGCACATTATACTGTAGTACAGAATACCTATGTACACTGTAACAACCGTGATAATGATGGGCTGGCATCATTACTAGCATGGAAGCTTACGTTGGATGGTCCAGCTACAGAACAGTGTACAGTATGTGTACCCTCCCTCGTGGAACCATGCCTCGTCACAACAACCGTATATCGGAGGAGGATAAGAGAAGGATTATTGAGAAATATGAGGCGAACGAGGATTTTCTCATCACCTCTGTTGACCTTGGCATTAAGAGAACAACCGCTTATGGCATCGTAAGAAATTATCAGAGAAAGGGACATGTACACGACACCCAGGGCCGCGCAGGGTGACACCACAAGATTGAGGACTTCTTGGTAATGGTGATTGAGGAAGTCCCAACAATCATCTTAAAGGAACTAAACCAGGCACTGTGAAACACCTTCCTTACAAAGCCACAGGTATGTGATGCTACAGTGGCAAGAGCATTAGATGGTGCTTTGATAAGTGTAAAGAAACGTGCAAATATCCCACAAGACCAGAATTCATGTGCAGTGAAAGATGCTCGCGTGCAGTATGCTCATTACATGTATGAGAGAGGGCTCCAACTACACCGTATCTATGTCGACGAAACTGGATACAATTTGTACACCAAACGTACCTATGGTCGTGCAGCACGGGGTGAGCACGTCAGACAAGCCATAGTGGGACAGCGTAGTGGAAATATAACGCTGATAGCCGCTATCTCCGAAATTAGTGGATTAATTTATCATGAAATTCACGTCCAGAGTGTTACCAAGGAGGTTTTAACACACTTCCTAGCATCTCTAGATGTTTTTCTGGGCGATGAAGATGCCATTGTCATCATGGATACTGCTCCGTGCCATCGTGATGCTCCACAGTCCATGACTAACCATGAAGTGAGGTACCTCCCACCACATTCACCATTTCTAAACCCCATAGAGAACTGCTTCAGCGTCCTCAAAGCTACCCTGAAGCATCACATCAATGCCATAGTGGGGGTGTGTACCAGTGCTGCAGCCAGGAGAGTGGGTCAGACTCTCAGGGCTTACCGTGAAGACAGACAATGAGCGGCGATGGAGGAGTCTTTAATTGTCATAACACCACACCTAACTCAAGCAAATAACATGCACATTAACTAATTCTTGATGAAATGCCTTCATATGGTGGATGAGTGGAAGTAATGTACATTACTACAGTAGGCTCTCGCCAATAACGACTTCCACAATAATGTTTTCGACAATAACGGTAAGTTACAATAGATACCCATTTTCGATAATAACGTCTGGATTCTCTTGAATTACGGAGATTTTGCGGGAAGCGTCTGGGCGCATCAATGATAGCATTTGTTTGCCGCCATGTTGATGACGTAGTTGTCCGCTCCGCCTCACTCTCACACACGCTCCGTGGAATACAGCGCTGCGCCCACGTGTGAGATTTTCGCCTCCATATCCAGTGGTTGCGAGGGTCGGTGATCAATAATGGCTTCCGCATTTTTGCCTGTGGGGGCTAGGGGAGGTGGTGGAGGGAGTGATTTGCCGCCTGAATGCCCGGGAACTTTTAAAGTGAATGAGAAAAGAGACCCCAAAGCTAAGAGACAAAGCCACAAAAAGCGTGCCTACTCAGTCAAGGATGAAGAACAGATTGTTGCTCACTGAAAGTGGTGCACGGAACATTGATATTGTGAGGGAATTGAACTGTCCTGAGTCTACAGTGCGAAATATTAAGAGAAACTTAGAGGAGACCAAGAAAAGTATTGCGGTGACTAAGAAATATTTCGGTAGTGATGGAAATGCAAGGCGAGCATGACAGATAAAGGCGATAGAAATAGGTTGATAGTGATAACAGAGCATTTTCTTGTGAAATGGTTAGCTTGTAGAATGAAAGACAGTGCAAGTTTCAGTGGCCCTCAGATACAGAACATTCATCACACCAAGTACCTCAAACCCCCCCCCCCCCCAAGCTAAGTGTTATATTGCTCAAACTCTTTATTTTGATGATTGAATAACAATTCTTTTCATTTCAGCTAACAAAAAGTGTTAGGTGGGCTTCTAAGGGGAAAAATTGGGTGAAATTCTTGGGGCGGCAGCACCAATAAACCATTTTTACATGTACAGTATTTTAATGTCACACAAATAACGTTTTTGCTAAAAACAGCGTTTTCAGGCACCTATTAGAAATTATTGGCGAGAGCCTACTGTACAAGGAAACAGGCTAATACTATGCATTTAATAGGTTGCAAACATGTCACCATAATGATACACGGGTATATATCAACTTTGTATGTATGTTACCTATATTTTCTTCGGCTTACTTTATATTAAACACTAAGTACAGGTGTCTACCACGCCAGAAGTGCATATACCTTATTTGAGACATGTACAGGTATACCTGTATGGGAATGATTAAGGTACATATGTTGTGTCAACAGTATAGGTTACCCGTGAATTAACGTACGTACAGTATTTCATGTACTAACTGTATTTTCATACATCATACAGTATAGTACTGTACTCTACAGTAAAGCACATGTTAACATTTGAACATAGCATTTCTATTCATAACTCCTTTAACCACAATGGCCTCATTATACAGTATATATGGGTTGTAATTGGTTAAATATATTAGGCATTTGTTAATATACATTGTGTTTCATTGTCCTTGATGTTTTATGTCTGTATTTTGTGAATTTGTTGTTGTTATTCTGCATAGATGTCCAAGTATTTTGTGCGAATGACAGAATATATGGTTTAGATGTTATAGTACATGACCCTGTGATATTAATGATGACCACTGGTTTTCTATTCTCCATCTCTGTCTATCAATAATGCAAAAAGGAGTATTACTGTAGTTTATTTTAACAATTTAACACTTTTGTAAGCTCAGTGTTTTAACTGCTGCAGTAAATCTAGCCAATGGGGAAAGTGTTCCCAAATATCTGGGGAAAAATAAAGTGGTCCTCTATTGGGAATATCCATTATTGAGAGGATATACTTTACATTTTAATGTTTCTTATTCTTATTGAAGTAATTTTTTTATAGGTATGGTGGGACTGAGGCAGCTACATTCTCAGCACTAACTACTTTAAAGAGTCAAGTGGAATTTGAGCAGCATTTGGATACCTATATGTATTGTAAACTGTATCACAACAGACGGCCCAGCATTTGGAGCAGTCAGGTAAGTAATCCCAAATTAGTCAGGATTCCAGCTCTTCAGATAGTTTTTTCCAATGTAGCCAGTAACGTAAGGATGTGTTTATGCATTTTTTTGAATCATTTCTGCATATTCCCCACAGGACAAGTTTTAAGATGAGTTGATGCCTGTACTGTCGGATCTTAGTGAAAGGGATACTGTAGTACAGGCTGGTGACCTAAGTGACTGTGTTGGTGTGTATGCTGAGGGTTATCAAGGTGTGCAAGGTGGAATAGGCTATGGTGCAAGGATTACAGTATGTAAAGGAGAAAGAATACTTACGGTAAGTTTAATTAGGGATGCACTGAATATGGTTGTATGTAACATTATTATTTAAGAAGACAGCAAATAGGCTGACACATAAAACTAGAATGACTGTATATTGTATTTGTCAGGAAATCAAATGGGAATCTTGTTAGGGATGTAAAGGTTATACAGGTTGTACCTCTCTAGTCCGGCATTCTGTGGTCCAGAAACTCCCGTGGTCCAGAACGATTTTAGTTTGTCCAATAGGTAGATAGGCAGCTTCTTTTTTTTTTTTTACACTTATCTGAATTATTATTACAGGAGTATTAAATTTTTGCCCCTCAGGCCCCAATGTGGGTCAGTGACCTATGCCCGGGTGGGCTAATCCCCTTAAAAAAAAAAAAAAGCCGCGGAAAATTAAGGTTTGTTTACATCCAGCGGCTCTCTCTCTCTCTCTCTCTCTCTCTCTCTCTCTCTCTCTCTCTCTCTCTCTCTCTCTCTCTCTCTCTCTTATACAGAGTACAACATTTAACCCTTCAATATATATGAGCAGCAAATAAGTGTTGCTGTCATATTCTTATGTAGAGTAATGACGATATGTTTTCACATGTGCGCACTTACATACGAGCAGTCTCACTTTTTTTTTTTTTACCATTAATGGTTAGCTACTTATATTGTTCCATTTATTAACATTAAATAACATTACAGGTACTTCAAACAACCATATTTTTTTTTTTACATTAATTTTACTACAGCTAAAATCAGGGTCTTATTTTCTTCAGTTTTATATATAGAACCAATCAGTCACTGGTTTCGTAAGCTTTAACATAAACAATGCCGGCAGCCGTCTCGTCTCCTCTAATATTCCACGTATTATTAATGAATTGTATTGTTAATTTTGCACACACATACATTAATTCAATAAAAACAAATTCAGAAACATTAATTAAAATATATATGAACAGTAAATAAGTGTTGCTTTCATATTCTTATGTAAAGTAATGACGATATGTTTTCACGAGTGCGCGTGCGCACTTACATACGCGATCTCTCTTTTTTCTTTACCATTATCATTAGCTACTTCTATTGTTCCATTTATTAACATTAAATAACATTACTTAAAACAACCATATTAATTTTACTACAGCTACCACCAAGGTCTTATTTTCTTCAGTTTTATATGTAGAACCAGTCAGTCACTGGCTTTGTAATCAACGAAAACAATGCTGTGTCATTTCCTCGTGTGTTTTAATATTCTACGTATTATTAATGAATTGTATTGCTCATTTTGCACACATAAACATTAATTAAATAAAAAAGACATTCAGTAATAAACAATAATGAATTTTTTGTACGCTGTTTACACAATTATGCACGTCGTCTGCACGTTGGCGGGCCGTTCAAACCCGTCGAAATTCAAGTTTCCACCGTTCAAAATTTGTATTTATTTATTTTTTTGTGTGTTCCAATAAAATACGTTTAGAAATAAAAACTCGCGAAATTTGAGAAGCTACTATACAACATTTAACCCTTCAATATGTCTTCAAAGAGACCATGACGCAGAGAAAGTGGTGCTAGAGCTTCCAAGCATAAGCACAAGTCACTATCTATCCAGGAAAAGGGTGAATTTCCATGGTCCGGCAATTTCCATGGTCCGGCAATTTCCATGGTCCGGCACCGGTCAGGTCCTGAGGTTGCCGGACTAGAGAGGTACAACCTGTAGCAGAAAGAGCCTGCCTACCATGCAGCACAAAATGATTGTTTGTTAAAAGGTGCAAGAAAAGGATGTACAGTACTGTAATATTTTAGGGTTTTTTCATAATATTTTGAATATGAATATTATTTAAATTAAGGGGAATTTCCTTATTTCTTTCTTTATAATATAACTTTGTGCTGCACATTCTAGGTGTAAATAGAACAGTGTACCTGTGTATGAAACATAAATAAGCACAGATGGATTAAGATGTCATGTGCAGCTACAATTCCCAGATTGTGTGTTATAAAGCCATTAGCCTAGACTAAATAACAATATTCTTTTGTGTTACAAGACATTGCTAATTGGATTGAATTTAAGGATAGAGACCTTGCCTCTGGCAAAAATAGCTTTTACTGTACTATAGCTGCACTAAAATTTATGCTTAGATGTTGCATCTGTAAACATCACTGACAAATCTTTGTCCAGTTAACCCTTGAAAGTTCGGATTTCGGATAGTCCGAACCCTTTCTAGGCAAGAAACATTTGTCTGAACCCTAAAATATTTGTCATTTGAAATTCCTGCCATTGAGCAATCCCTTGGCCACTTTCCTTCTCTCAGACCGGTGAGTGAGCAGTTTATTCCCCCATTCTTAGAATGGACTCGCCCATAATGCTGCACTGAGATTGGTGAACTTTAAGCTCAACACGCAATGATGGTAATCCTCCCGGGAGGGGAGCAGAAGATGAGCGCATATTGCATCATACTACTACTTTGCTGTCACTCAGAATCGAGTATGACAATCATCCAGCTATGATACAATGATGTCACCTTCTTTGGTGAGCTCTGAGGTGACTTGAGAGGCCAATGCGGGACGGCAGGGTCGGCCACAGATGTTACACGTGTGGTGGGCTACATCTAGTGCAGGAGGGGCGACGGCTACATCTTTCCGGCGTTGGCACTTGTCTGCCTCGGTATGCAGTCGGGCTAACTCAAAAGTACAGTAAGATCTTGTATTTCGTGAGTACCATATTTTTCGGCTTAAAAGACGCTCTTTTTATGACAAAAATATACCTCGAAAATTACCGTGCGTCTTCCAGGATGCTAGTTGATAGTTGTAGCAGAGGTTTTTGAAATCAGCCCCTTACAAAGACTGTTACCTCATTACAGTACTTAACAATTACAAATATTCTCTATACAGTACTATAAAACTATTGATTTAACTAATATTGTTGATATATTGCAAAAAAATAAAAATAAATAAACCCTTGCTGCTGTGTGGTTTGTTTACTAATGACAGTGGTGCGGCAGGGCCATCTATGGAGGAATTGCTAAAAGTTGTCTGCTGGTCTCAAATGCAAGAATGTTTGTTTCTTTATATGTAGGCTCTCATATTTGGACACCCATTAAGACTGTAAAAGCCCGACAAAATTAAAATCTTCCAAATTTAAATACAACTTGGTCATCCAAGTAAAAACACACACACAACAACATTGGCTGTCCTTATGTTTTCAACTTTACTACCACTGGTGGATAGAATTTTTTTTTAATTCAGAAACATTAATTAAAATATATATGAACAGTAAACAAGTGTTGCTTTCATATTCTTATGTAGAGTAATGATGATATGTTTACACATGTGCTCACTTACATATGCGATCTCACTTTTTTTTTACCCTTAATTGTTAGCTACTTCTATTGTTCCATTTATTAACATTAAATAACATTACTTAAAACAACCATATTAATTTTACTACAGCTACAACCAGGGTCTTATTTTCTTCAGTTTTATATGTAGAACCAGTCAGTCACTGGCTTTGTAAACAACAAAAACAATGACGTCTTCTCTCCTCATGTGTTTTAATATTCTTCGTATTATTAATGAATTGTATTGTTCATTTTGAACACATAAACAATAATTCAATCAAAAAGAAATTCAGAAACATTAATTAAAACATATATGAACAGTAAATAAGTGTTGCTTTGATATTCTTATGTAGAGTACTGACGATATGTTTACACATGTGCGCACTGACATACGAGATCTCACTTTTTTTACCCTTAATTGTTAGCTTCTTCCATTGTTCCATTTATTAACATTAAATAACATTACTTAATACAGCTACAATGGAGGACTTATTTTCTTCAGTTTTATCATTATGTATAACCAATCAGACACTGGTTTTGCAAAAAAAAGAATTGTTTTTTACTTTTATTTTGTTTTTAAATAAAGATTTTTTTTTTTATTTAGACGTTGATATACATGTTTACATTTGCTTACCTTCTACTGTTGGAAAATATTTCCCGTCGTTGTCATACCGACTAAAACAAGAGAAAGAATGTAAACACTACAGCCCCTAAGATGTGGAGGTGACCAGGTGTATAAAATGAGTGCTGTATTAAAGATTTCACCTTCTTATATAGATATTTTTTAAATTGATGAAAATGACGACTGATAAGCAGTTGTAAGTGATGATATTCAAAGAGGTGTATGTACTTGTGCCAAAAGGGCTGTATATCAAGCAAAGGTTTCACTGGTGTCGGTAGTAGGCATCTAATGTACCAAACAAGGAGGTACTACCGTCTGAGAAGATATTGGAAGCATAATGTATTGTCTAATGGTAGACCCTGCTACTATGTGACCAAGTCCCAGGTTGATGATCTGACTTTCTGCAGGGTCTCAATGGTTTCTCTTACTTTGACAACACAACATACATACAGGTGTATTGTTTCTCACTCTTGATATTTTTTTCATTTTTGTATTTCTTTATTATTATTTTTATTATTATTATTATTATTATTATTATTATTATTATTATTATTATTATTACAGTAGTACCCTGATTTACGCGGTCAGTTGAACCCACAAGGTACCGCGGAAAGTGAAAACCGCGTTAAGTGAACAACAGAACATATGGGATTAATTCCAATAGAGACTGGCCCGACACCCAAACTCCACTTTTTCCGACACAACACCTATGTTGTAGTAAAAATAACATCTACATTTTATGATGGTATGCTCACACAATTAATATTTAAGAGAAATACAGTCACCAGGTTAATGTCCATTCAAATAATGGACTCAAATCCCTCCCCCTCTTCCCAGCTCACTGGCCCCTACCTCTCTGAGAAATGATTGGGTGAAACACTAGATTTTAACGTTTAGTAATAAATAATACCTCAGACTAAAGTTAGGATAATATAATTGACATTTCTGGATTCCTTGCAGGTCAGGGAATATTTTGAATGTAAACTTCATATATTTTGCACAAAAGATAAAATACTTGCTTTGTGTAAACCAAATTATTACATTAGATCTAAAATTTGTATGTCTAATGCAAAATCTATGATGTTTATATTCAAAATGATTATCAAATTGTAAGAATTCCAGCAATGTAAATTATATTCTGGCCGGGTAATTTGTATGAATTTTATGAGCTAA
The DNA here is from genome assembly GCA_958450375.1 of Homarus gammarus. NCBI lineage: Eukaryota > Metazoa > Arthropoda > Malacostraca > Decapoda > Nephropidae > Homarus > Homarus gammarus. The sequence goes on along the minus strand of CAUDMG010001239.1, from coordinate 607,151 downwards.
AACAAATATCTTCAGTTAATAAAAAAAATATATATTCTTCACACACTATCTGCCAATCAAAGTACCCCACCTTGCCTCCCCCCCTCTTCCAACTGCGCCAGATGGTTGGTTGGTCCCCCCCACCCCCCACCAACCCTCCCTACCAGAGAAGCTTTGGGAGAAAATAGTAATTTACATTTTTAGTAATAAATAATAACTCAGACTAAAGTTAGGATAATATAATTGACATTTCTGGATTCCCTGCAGGTCAGGGAATATTTTGAATGTAAACTTCATATATTTTGCACAAAAGATAAAATATTTGCTTTGTGTAAACCAAATTATTACATTAGATCTAAAATTTGTATGTCTAATGCAAAATCTATGATGTTTATATTCAAAATGATCATCATATTGTAAGAATTCCAGCAATGTAAATTATATTCTTGCCGGGTAATTTGTATGAATTTTATAAGCTAGATAAAAAAAAAAAAATTATACTTCACGCTTATATGAGTAGATGCACCGCGGAAAGTGAAAGTCTGGTTCTGGCAAGGTGCCGCATAAATGAGAAATCGCGGAAAGTGAAACCGTGTAAAGCGGGGTAATACTGTATTACATTTTCGCCCCCTAGGCCCCAATGTGGGTCAGTGACCTGTGCCCAGGTGGGCTAAAACCCGTAATTTTTTTTTTCAGAATTTCATTTCCAAACTCAGGGTGTGTCTTCCACGATGCAGCGTCTTCCAAGCCGAAAAATACGGTAATATAGACTGGAAAAATTCCGCCAAATTCAAATTCGCCAAAAGCAAATCATAAATTAAGGGGAAAAATAACAATATAGACTGGACACTCTACATCAACCTCTGATTTTCCCATTTATAACCTCCAAATTATACAAATTCTGCCTCTATTGACCTGATTGTGCTTTCTGGAAACTAATTTTTAGGCCTTCCTCAAGTAACTTAATCACACGCTGCTCATCCTGCATTGAGTACTTGGCAAACTTAACTCCCTTATGATAGTCCCACTTCTCCTTTTCCTTATTTGGCCGCTTAGTTGGGTCTGCCCCACCCCCACCAGCACCAGTAGGACCCCCAGTGGAGGTAGAGGCCATTATCTTGACTCGACAGGTGGTAGCACCACCCAAAAAAGCACACAATAGCAGCCCGGAAGTCGCTAGGATGGCGCGGGCTACAACATGATAGTTGCATTATTGTAAACCTCTTTTATGTTCACCCCCAACAATTCGATCACCAGAACGCTTCTTGAAAACATTCTTCTTATCTTGTCTTTCCATGTTCATCATAACACAACAAAATTGGAGAAAACAGCGAAAATCATGGAGCGATCAACAGAAACCATGCGATTCAACTGATCACGTGATGTAAACAGAGAGCGCTGGTGTAAACCGTTTAGTCCTCACTGCGAAACATTCTTTTTACTTATTCTTTTCATGCAGTATTTATGGGTAACAGCTAAATTTGAAAAAAAAAAAAAAAAAAAAAAATTACAGAGTAACTAAAAAAAACACTTCACAAACAAAAGACACGAATGTGAACTTTAAACATTGCATAACTCTGCGCCATGCTTAAAACGTTGAGGATGGAATCGGGTTATAACCAACATTCGTATGCAAAAGTTCGCATTTTACAAACAGCTTTCCCCTATTCATCAATCTCCTTACAACCAATTAGCGTTGACAGAACATGTGTTGTAGCAGATATGACTGTAAATGGTATAAGGGTTGTGACGTCATTCAAGAAGGTGGCCAGCATTCAGCTTGCTGGATCTCGCAAAATTTACGTTATTTTACGCCAAATATAAGACTTGGTTACATTAGATAGTGCTCGAAATTCAAAAACGCAAAATGAAATCGCACGAAATATGAAATCTTACTGTATTGACACCTTCTTGTGTGATGCTCCTTCAAGCGTTATGGTGTTGAGTAATCATATCCCAGGTGAGGGGTCGATTTGGCACTTTTTCAGGTTTGTCTTAAGACTATCCTTATAACTTTTCAATTGCTTGCCAGCATTATGTTTACTATTCGTTAGGTGACTGTAAAGTAGCTGCTTTGACAGTCTACTGTCGTCCATGCGGGTAACATGGCCAGTGCAACATAGTTGTTCGTGGATAATGGTAGCCTCGATGCTCCCATAGTTGGTGTCAGCGAGAAGACTTGCATTTGTTCTCTTGTGTTTGCAGCAAACTCTGAGGATAGAATGTAGACTACATTGGTGAAAGTTTTCAGGTGCCTCCTGTATGGTGACCCATGTCTCGCTGCCACAAAGCAGGATGGGGAGGACCACTGCTCAATATACGTGAAACTTTGTAAATAAATTCAGCTCCCTACAGCTGAAGGCATGGGTACGGAGTCTGCCAAAGGCCTGAAATGCACATCTTATCGAATGTTGAATCTCTTCATCAATATCCTCAGTGGTGGACAGGTGGGAGCCGAGATACTGAAAGTGGGTTAACATTAGAGAGGGTAGTACCGTTAAGCTGAATGGATGGTGGAGGTGTGGTTGAACCAAGGGCAGGCTGAAAGAAAATCCGAGTCTTACGTTCATTTACCTCAAGGCTTAAGTGTACATACGCATCTGCATAGGTGTTCAGAATCTCCTGTAGGTCACATTCAGTGTGAACGATGAGGGTGAGGTCGTTTGCATGTTGAAGTTCAGTAATGGAAGCTGCCAACATCTTTGTTCCAGCCTGGAGTCGTCTTCTGTTGAAAAGTCCCTTCATCTGGTACTGGATATCTTCCCTGCCGGCTAAATTGACACTGGCACGAGTAAGGAAGGCAGCCAAGAAAATGGAAGAGAGAGTTGGTGCCAGTACACATCCTTGGTTTACCCCCATTTAGATGGGGAAGAACTTAGACTAGGTGCCATTTACAGGACACTGCTGTTCATACCATTGTGTAGTTGCCTCACAATGGCGATGAATTTTGGTGAATAGCCAAAACGGCTGAGGGTCCACCAGAGGGCTTCCCTGTTGACCGAGTCGAAGGCCTTGGTTAGGTCGATAAAGGCCATGTAATGGTCACGACACTGTTCTCTGCACTTTTCCTGTATCTGGCGGGCAGCAAAGATCATGTCAGTGGTGCCATGTGATGGTCTAAAGCCACATTGAGATTCTGGGAGGAAGTTTTCTGCCTTAGGAAGAAGTCTGTTTAGGAGGACTCGGGCAATAATCGTGCCAGCTATGGACAGCAGCGACATCCTGCGGTAGTTGCCACAGTCTGACTGGTCTCCCTTGTTCTTATAAATATTGACGATGGAGGCGTCTTTAAGAGCTTGGGGGATTTCCTCTTTTTCCCATAAATTCTCCAGGAGAGAGTGGAGACGGCTGATAAGCAGAGGTCCTCCTGCTTTTTACACCTCGGCTGGGATTCCATCAGGCCCTGCGACTGTTATTTTGCATCTGTTTGATGGCAGTAGTTACCTCATCCAGAAATGGAGGATAGCTGAGGTGGGTCAGCTCTGGGTGCTGAGGGATTTGCTGGGTAGTCAGGACATCTACATTGGTGTTTCGGTTGAGATGGCAGTGCTCTTTCCAACACTGAAGGATGCCTTCTTCATCTTTAATAGGGAGTTACCGTCAGATGAGCAGAGGTGAGATGTGCCATGATTGATTTGCCCATAAAATTTTGTTGTGGAATTGAAAAATTTGCACATCTTGTGTTGATCTGCAAGTTTTTGCATTTCACATGCTTTATTTTTCAACCATTTGTTCTTTAGATTGCGAAGTTAGTGCTGGGCCACCGCTTTCTTCTTGTGAAAGGTATCAGCTTTGATCCGAGACTGAGGGTTGTTCTGCCAATCGGTTAAAGCATTACATTTATCATTGGTTAATTCGTTGATTTCCTGGTCATTTTCATCAACCCAGTCCTGGTGTATTCTTTCGATCTGGCCGAGGGTCTCTTTGCAGGTTTTTATGTCATGACAGTGTTGAGGATATCCCATCAGGTACTGGGATTTGGGTTGTTTGTTGTCAGGTTGTTTATCAGCCTATGTTCAAGCTGTTCTCTGAAAGCATGTGCTTCTGTTGGATTCTCCAGATGCTTTGTGCTAAAGCCTCTTCGAGAGGCTTGTTGCCTTCGTCATTTTGGGGTGACTTGAAGTTTGAGTTTGGTTCTGACGAGCCGATGGTCTGAGCCACGCATGGCTCGGGTGATGAAGACATCTCGGCAATCTCTTTCTCTGACAATGACGTAGTCAATGATATGCCAGAGTTTGGATCGTGGGTGTTGCCACAAACCCTTGAACTTGTCGGCCTGCCTAGTGAGGTTGTGTGCAGCACACTTGCTGAGGAGGAGTTGGCCATTGGGATTACACTTTCCTACTCTGTTTCTCCCTATGGTTCCCTGCCATATGTCAGCATCTCTTCCGACTCTGGCATTGATGTGACCTAGGAGCACAACCTTATCTTCTCTGGGGCGTATGCACTGATGAAGGCATTACGTTAGTGATTCAGTGGGACTCGGAGCGTCATAAGGCGCTTGTTGATCCCAACAGGCATTTTAGTTAGCCTGTGTAGGATGCATTGGCGGATGGCAAAGCCAAATCCATAAATGCGGTTTCTCTTCGCAGCAGGCTTACCCTTCCAGAAGAAGGTGTAGCCAGATCCCCCGTTCTGTGAGTTGGCCCTCGTCTGGGAGCCGGGACTCACTGATGGCTGCTATATCGATGTTATACCTAGCCAGCTCTTTTGCCATAAGGGTGGTTCTTCTTTCAGGATGCCCTTTTTGCCAGTATCCAGTAGGGTCCTGACATTCCATGCAGTGACCATAAGAGGTTGTACAGTTTGTTTTTGTTTAGATCTATGATTATGATTGTGTTTTCAACTGCATAAGGATGACCTTACTGGGTGGGGTCACGCAGTCAGGTTGGTTCTTTAGGCAGGCTATGTTTAGGGCACCTTTTCTAGCCCCCTCCTCATGTGGGGTGAGCAGATTGGCTCCTTGAAAGGGGTGCCCAGTCACACAGACAGGACCAGATTGCACTGCTGCCTAGATCCCAGTGCATAAACAACCATCTTATCTATGCCGCCCATCTCTGCCTCTCCCCTTCGCCACTTATCATCTAATACCTATTACAGTAGCTCTAATTAGACCACTGTACAGTATTCCCATTAAAGACAATACAGTATATAGTTTAATAACAAATAGGTAATATATTTTATAAAAAATTAATTATTTTTTGATGAACTGTACATATATACTCTATCCGTATATATACTGTATACAGTATTACCCCGCCTAACGCGGTTTCACTTAGCGCGTTTTACCATATACGCGGTGCCTCGCCAGAGCTGAACTTTCACTTAACACGGATTTTTTCCACATATACGCGGTGAGTGTCCGGCTCGAGACGCTATTTTTAGATTTGCCCCACCGCCACCCGCCACCCTGCCTGACTGCCTGTTTTAGCTCATAAAATTCATACAAATTACCCGGCCAGAATATAATTTACATTGCTGGAATTCTTATAATTTGGTGATCATTTTGAATATAAACATCATATATTTTGCATTAGACATACAAATTTTAGATAAAATGTTTAATCTGAGTAAATATGTTATCTTTAGTGCAAAATATATGACATTTATATTCAAAATATTCCTTGTCTTACAAGGAATCCAGCAATGTCAATTATATTATCCTAACTTTAGTTTGAGGTATTATTTATTACTAAAAAGTTAAATACGTATTCTGGTTTTCCCACACATCTCCTTGGGACGGTTGGTGGGGGGTGGGGGGAGGGAGGGACCGACCGACCATCTGTTACCCTGTGAAGAATATTTTTTTTTTTTATTAACTGAAGATATTTGTTTTAGCTCATAAAATTCATACAAATTACCCGATCAGAATATAATTTACATTGCTGGAATTCTTATAGTTTGGTGATCATTTTGAATATAAACATCATATATTTTGCATTAGACATACAAATTTTAGATAAAATGTTTAATCTGAGTAAATATGTTATCTTTAGTGCAAAATATATGACATTTATATTCAAAATATTCCTGGTCTTACAAGGAATCCAGCAATGTCAATTGTATTATCCTAACTTTAGTTTGAGGTATTATTTATTAAAATTTAGTGGTTTTCCCCAAAAAATTTCTCAGAGAGGGAAGAGCCAGCAGTGTAGTGTGAGAAGAGGGGGAGGGAGTTGAGTCCATTATTTGAATGGACATTAACTTGACGACTGTATTTCTCTATTTCTCTTAAGTATTAATTGTGTGCATGTACCATCATAAAATTAAGATGTTATTTTTACTACAACATAGTTATGTGTCTTCAAAAAGTGGAGTTTGGGGGTGGGGCTGGTTTCTATTGGAATTAATCCCATATGTTCTGTTGTTCACTTAACGTGGATTTCACTTAACGCGGGACCTTCTGGGTTCTATTGACCGCATTAAGTGGGGTACAACTGTATACTGTACTGTATAAAGAAAAATGTAAACCACACATGACATTTATTGCATATTAAAATACATACTTGATGGTCACCCGTGGGGCTAGTGGGTTGTTGCTTAGTTGCACAATGACCCAGTGGCCCCAGAACCCCCACTTGGTAGAAGTCCAGACAATTGGCAGGGCAGGACCCATCCCCCCCCCCCCCCCAATTGTCCGGACTTTCGAGGGTTTACTGTATAGTACGTGTTTCATATTTTTTCATGGGAAGTGAGATCACAAGTAAAGATAATAAATTTTTGGCATTAAAAGTTGTAGAATGTGTATGGCATATATGTGTTAACATCTCATTCCCTGTAGTAACTACTCTTCAGAAAGTAGCCTCATATAGATCTATTCCCATTAACAGTCCACCACCTTCACATGTTCAGGACCTTATAGATAAAAGAATTTAGCTTGTTTACCTGTCACATAGATGAAAAGTGTGGAAGTTGTCTATAGGTATACATAGACAGGAAGGTTGGAAGGATAAAGGAACAGAATTTAAGATTCGGTTAGTAAAAATTATGAAAAGGAATGGGGAGTTAACATCTGTCACTCAAAGGTTCCATAAAGAACTTCTAGCACTTTATCTTTTATTAACTGAATTAGTTAGCTTTGTTTTTTAATTACAACTCCAATTGAAAGTTTTTTTCACTCCAAGAATTTTCCTGCTGTTGTACTGTACAGGGTAGCCAAGATTAAGAGAAAACACAGTCTTCTTCACTTTCATTCATGCTTACAGCTGTAATGGATTTGTTCTACTATGATATTCCCTTTTCACAACAAAATTCCAAACAACAATCTGGTTTATCTTTGTTGCTTCATCCAACTTTGCAGTACTGTACATCCTTCCCCCCCAAAAAAGCACTGGATGGCATGCTCTCTAGTCATTGATGCATCCTGCTCTTTCTTTGATGTCCATACTCCTAATTGTTTTAAAAGCCATAAACAAAGTTAGTTGTCAAATTTTTAAAACATGTTGGGCTTCAAGAAAAGTCGCTAAAGTTCTCATGAGTTGCCTAAATCATGAGCAAGAAGAAAATTCATACACCATTTATGAGTCATTTTTTTCATGTCACTGATAATCTTCCCTTTTGCAAGCCCAAACTTTCACATTGCATTACATCCCAGATCAAAGTTTCACAACAATTATTTTTTATAAACCAATGTAGAGATCAAATATGATAAAATTTTCTGATTATAGCCCCAACTCTAACTTAACCTCTATTTGCATATTGAATTTTTTCCACGCACCCATTTCACTATTTCAGAAAGCATTATTGATGTTTTTTTTATTTATTCTGTTTTTTTTTTTTTTTTCAGGATGATATATTGTTTGTTTACCGAGCAATGGAGTCCTTCATAGCAAGTGATGGGAGTCACAGTGGCAGCAGTAGTGACATGGCTGGCCTCAATGACCCAATCATTGCCATGCCCCCTGTCACTACCATTACACCAATAGCACCGATAGCACCTAAAGCCCCTCCCTCACCCCTCCCTATAACATCCCCCCCAGCTACCCCATCAGCCCCTCCTTTACCCACAGTTAGTACACCTCCCAGTACCTGTGCAAATGGTCAGGTGCCCTCCAATGGACATGCAACATTAACAGGTAATGGCACCATCAGAGTCCCACCTGAGGGTATGGAGGACACACCACAAGCAACAGACATCCCTCCAGTTTGAGTGATTTTTGTTCTATTTTATTCAGTTGTGACAAAGACATTATTTCTAATTTTAAGTGGTGCACTCTTATGAGATAATATATGGAACTACTGCCAGGTTCTCATGCATACAGCACACTGTAAATATCAAAGAAAACAATGAGATTACTGTTATACTGACAACCATACATAAACATAAAAATAGAAAATTTATGATTTAAATTGAGAGTGAAAGTTAATGGTAATACTGAGGTGAAGTGAAAAGTGAAGTATGTTGTTATAATTGTGTGCATTATCGTCACTGCACCTTATGTGATGTAAATGTGAAAATGCAGAACTATTGTTAAAAGATACTGACTTCACACTGAAAACACATCAATGCATTTAATGTATTTTCATAAAAGACATTGTTAGGTGTAAGTGATGCATTCGTCCTGGAAATGATAAGCAGTAAAAATCTGATAGGTGCGCTGCCCCCACAAACCAGTGGTTAACGTAGCCAGTTTGTGTGAAAGGAACTTTGTGTCCTACTGCTGCTGTTGCCACTAGCCTATGTTAAATGCTTAAGGGCAACTCTGTGCTGCTTTCCCAGACAACTGCTTTATGTACAGTGTATAGCTAGTTTTCTAAATGAGGGGGTCCCATAGTGAGTCTACCCTATTGTGTACAGAATAATTTTCGTAATTTGTCTGTGGTGTCTTTCATTTCTTATACAGTAATGGTACTTCTTTACATGCTGCTTTATAGCTTACATTTTCTACATGATTAATGAGAGAATGAATAGAAGGATGATGTTCCCATGTGTAAAAGACATCTAGTCTTAGGTATTGTAATTTAGAGTAGAGATATTTTGGTATGGAGGTGCATTTGCCTTGATTCCATAGTGCTCCTGAAAACATATTTTCTCACCAACATTTTTTTCATCTTATGACTGAATGTTCATATGAATTGTAATTTTTTTATGAGAAGTAGTGCATGAGCAAGGCTTCCTGTTTCATTGTGCATTAAGTCTTGCACAAAAAATAGTCGTAACTAGTGGACTGGACATTCAGACAATACAGTATACAAATTGTGACCAAAGGCACAAGATTTAACCACTGAAACTGAACACATTTCATCATAGTAAAAAAAAGGGTCTTGGGTTTAATGTACAAATTTGTTTGATTCAGCATTGGATGAAGCACCCCATTACCATTTTAACATCCCGTTTCAGAAAATAAAAATCGTCTCGGTATTTTCTTGCATTCATGGTGGTTTATTTAAAAAGTTTGAAATATAGAAAAGATTACTTTGTACAGCAGTTGCGGTTGTCATAGGTAGTTAAGAGATAAACTAACCTTTGATTTTTGAGAGCTGTTGATATTATGATGTATTGTCTTCTGAGTCCACAAGTTATATCACGATGCCTTCAGGTTACCTACTAATAGTTCAAGTCTGGCATGTCTCCTTGACTGTATACTGTGACAAGCCGCTGCACTCCTGTGGCATCATTTTGAATGATTCCAGCATTTACACTTGCTTCCAGTACAGTAACAGGCTGCAAAATTCTCATTACAATCACATAAATTGTGCTCATATCAGATAAATGGAAAATTATATACTTCTACGGTTGTGTTGCATTTATATCCTGTTAAACTTAACTTAGTTTGTGGCTGTACAAGAAAGCACAACTTTGCATACTGTTCATCTTAAATATTTTAATGGTATTTTCTAGTTTATATGGAATGTGTAACAGTTATGTTAGAGATATAATTTATGCTTTACATCGCAAAGCAAGTAATATTTATTTCAAGTTGGGTAAAGTGATGCTGTTTTGCTTGGGTATAATACAGCATTTTGAAATCCATGAATACTGAGTACAAACCAAGTTTTGTTTTTAATTTTATTTGTTTTTGTTTGTAGACTTACAAAATGTGTTATACAGTACTGCCAGTCCTCTTAGTCAAACACTTTTAATAAATTCAGTATATTCATGTATATATGGCCATCAATCTCATTGAAATGAATTTCATTTGGGTAGTTAGCATAAAACACTTCTTTAGTTGAATACCTACAATGATAATTTTCCAAGGAGCACACACAGTTATAAGATTACAGTGTTACTGTAGGTACTGTATAGTAAACCAGTGAGAACAGTAAATATTTTGTATGAGGTAAGACTAGTTTAGTGAGGATTGGTGGTGTATTGCAGGACAGTGTTAAAAATGACCTCAGGATCTCACATTTCCAATAATTCACCAACCAACTAAGCTGCAATTGCCAGCATTGAAAACAACTTCGTTTGAAGGTCAGTCTGTTGCGCATTTAGCCACTTCACACATATAGTAAGGGACTCGTAGATAGTGGTTGAACATACTTGACAGTGTTTCATGAGCAAAAGATAGTAATTTCAATCTTGTGGGCAATACAGTATCTGAATTCATTTTAGTTGTTTACTGGTGGAATGTTTACCAGGATAATTCTGTTTGCATAATTGAGTATCAGTGAAACCTGTTGCCAGTTTGCCTTTATTAATAATTTTGTCAATATTGATGACATTCCCACCAGTGTCTGGTGCAGTGACAATATACAACCCATAAGCAGCAGCTGCCAATAGATGAAGCTTCATATTCTGGAATTCCAATGCATTACTTTCATTGTTTCATTTGTTTTTCTTGGAGCATTTAATTTGCAGGTAAACTCCAAATTGATATTATCATCATCATAGTATTCATTCATCACCAAAATAGTTTAGTATCTTTTATCTGGCCTCTGATGATGCATGCCCAAGACTGCTGTGGAGAACCAATTATCTGTTGCCGGGTCATCAGCAGCATGTTACAATATTACTACACATGTCTTGGGTCATGTTACAAACTTTTTTTAATTATTGCCCTTCCAAAGAATAATGGTATGTAAAAATCATTTTTTGTATGTAAATATTTGTACAGATAGAATTTGTTAGAACTGTGTACCTCATGGCTTAATAAGTCTGTCTATAGGCTGTGTGTGCAGAAACTTCAGTATATTTATGCATTTAAGTTGACTTAGAAAACATGAGTCATGAATCCATCATTAGATTCTTCTGTATACAGTACAGTCTGCACCAGAGCCAGGTCATGAAAGATTACTTATGTGATTTAGATCATAGCTTACTGTTCCTACTGTGTGTGTCTCGAGTAAACTGCCGGTGGCTGCTTTAGATGGCCAGCACAGCTTACTCTGCCAGTCATTATATTGGATATAAAGGAGTTAATAAAAAGACCAATAAAGTGAGTGTAACTGTAATTATTATTAACCATATTAATACCATTTGACCTGAAAGTAATGAACTACTACAAACAACTTACCTTGACAAAGTTAATGACTCCTTGCACCCTCTATACCACAATGTGAATTTTTTTTCTTCTAATGAATGTATGGATATGACAAAATGAGTTAACTATAGAACTATGCGGAGTGTAAAGCTGCAATCCAACCATTAAATACTTTATTTTCAGTTAAATTACTGTACAGTATTGTTAATAGGGAAAGTGTGTCCCAAAGGCATGACTGCCTCAATGACAGCTTAGATAGTAAACCCTCGATAACTTGGCATTCGATATCTCAGAGTTTCATATAATTCGGCACATGTATGGTCTCAGAATTTATTATGAAATAACTCAAGAAATGCCAAGTTACATAATATTATCTGGGAAATTCTTGACATATTTGGCCACATAGGTAATACTCAACGCACTGTACTCCATGCTTGGCCACCAGTCTGGTGTTGTTGTTGTTGTGGTCGGGTGTGTGCTGGCTCACTCCACCCAGTACATGGAAGTGGGAAGGGAGGGAGCTGTAGCACCCCAATATTTTGGGGTATACATTGCCCCACAGAATATCTAGGACACCAGAATTAATATTCAGCACTCCCTGGTAAAATTTGGTGCCTGCAGTACTAATCCAGTAATACCCAACAACCTTCCCCATTCATATCAGGCCAGCCTTTGTAGGCAGAATGTTTTCACTACTACTGTAAACCCAATGTCATAGACTTTATTTAATTTACAGTTCAATTCATTTTATCCGAATTCCAACTATCTTAATGTTCCAGGTATCCCAACTTTGTCCACTTTGGTAAAAATTCTAATTTAGTCCAACAATCCAAAAGCAACGGAGTCATTTAATCACGTGTCTGATACCTGTATAACCGCTTTTTAAGCAAAAATTGCTATGGTAAATGATAAAATTGATACATAGGATATTATAAAATACAATAGCACATATTTTATGTACAAAAAATAGCTCCTTCCACACTCAAACCATCATCTAAGTGACACTACAGTTCAGCCAGGCAGTCAACCAGTTGGCCGAGATGTGTGTGTGTGCTGTAACGTCACATGAGAGGGAGGGAGGCGGGTGAGTCAGTCACACAGTAAAGCCTATAAGTGGCCTTTACATACATTCTAGAAAATTCTTACATAAGTAATACAGCAAGTCCTCGCTTAACATCGTGGTTCCTTTCCTGAAAACCACGACATTAACGGAATCAATTTTCCCCATAAATAAATAAAATACAGGTACAGGATTTACGTTCCTCAGCCCCCCTTTGCCCCATAAAATACATTACATATTCATAAATTCAATGTAATTTTTATAGAAAATAGTATATACAGTGATCCTTCGGTTAATGAACGCCTTGGTTAACAAAATTTCGGTTAACGAATTACCTTCCATAACAATCTTCAACTCGATTAACGAACAAAAATTCGGTTAATGAAATCACCAGCTGGAGTATTAGTCCGCCAATACAGTAATCGGTTTTTGGGCTTAAATTCGTTAACATTTGAGTAAATATCAAGAAGGTTGTACTATTCAATACTTTTCCAAGTCTTATATTAAAATTTTTAGTTATTTTATCAATTATTTAACATAATTGATATACATGGAACTAGTTTTTAGCACACCAAACAGCCACTTGACTCGCCCAGAATGCCGTCAGTTTGTGTCTGCTCAGTGGAGGAAGCATCTTGCTTGAGACACTCTTGAACGTAAACTATTTTTACGTTTTTACAGTACAATTATTGGTCATTCTGAAATTTATTTTGCATATTGACAATATATAGTGCAGTGCAGTGTTGATTTAAAGAAAATAATCTTGAATTACACCTAGTGAACTTAAAATTTTATGGGTGAAATGGCAGGATGAAGCATGGGGTGACTTCTCTTCCACCCCCACTGCCTTCTCTTCTCCCTTCTCCACCCACACATCTAATTCCCATCATCATCATCATCATCATCAACAACAACAACATCAACCAGGAGCCTTCTACATGCACACCTCAAAGTAAGTGTACTTTACTGCATTTATTTTTAGTTTGTATGTAATTTTTGGTGAGCTGGAACCAATTACCCAAAATCCCATTGAAACAATGGTTTCGGTTAACGAACGACCTTCTGGAACGAATTGTGTTAGTTAGCCGAGGGACAACTGTATATAAATAAACTAAATCATTTTGTATTGTACTCAATGATAGGCGGAGGTGGAGCGAGTGTGGTGGGTAGTGGAGAGAAGGAGGGTGGGTGGCTCCTCCCGCTCCGACTGGGTGAGAGAGGGTGATGCGCCGTACAAAGTAGTCCATGACAACGTTACACCGAATCAGCGGGACATTGTCCGAATTATTGGTATCTAAAGAGTAGCAACGTTATAACGAAACATTGATGTCGGGGGCAACGTTAAACGAGGACTTACTGTAAACTATCAGCTTTATGTTGTTTTAATGATCACCAACATTGTAGCCTTTTCTTCATGTTTAGATAATCACTGCAAATAAATAGTTAAAGGTTTTAAGACTACTTCTTCACAGTATTGACAATGGTACATACAAAAATTAATTAACCACAAATTTCAGTACTAAAGGTCATTCATAATGTAATTCAGGAGGAAATATACTTCAATCTATTGTCATATGCAAAATAATGTCAAATCAGTGTTGGGGGTAATTGACTGAGTGTAGTAAAGCTATAGAAGTAGCTGATCGAAACCGTGAAGAAGAAGCAAAGAGGAAAGAGGAAGAAGAAAAACAGAGAGAAGAGGTAGTTACACTTATCACTAAATTGTTTATCCAGGGAATATACAGACACGGTACATTTCAAGAGCAATACGGAATCAGCAAAAACTCGCCTTCACTTAAAAGCTTACAATGGCATCCAGTGGGAAGTGGTTTCATACAGTATTGTTATTTTCATGCTATTATAAGTTGTAAGTATTGTATTTTCCAGGCTGAACCTTTAGAACAGCAAAAACCTATAGAAACAGAGGAACAGCTGAGACGAGAGGAAAAAGAACGTCAAGCTCGTAAAAGTCGTGTGGCCTCTATAATGGCCAAGACTAGCGGGAAAGGGGGATCAAATACTCCAACAAAGGTGAGTCTGACATCACTCTTATTAGTTTATATATTTGTACGAGGTCTGTTTGTATGTCCGTGTGATATCTGGTTACAGTTTAGAAGATATAGCTGAAATTTAATGTGAAGATGCACATGCACCCCTAGAGGGTGATTTTGAAGGTTAGTCCATCCCAATCCCAAGTGTGTAACCCCTAATAGTAAACACTGCAGTATTGGAGAAAGAGAGGGGCACCAAAAATTTATACGTAGTGTAGTTGATGTATAGTGTGGGGACTCCCACATGAAAGTGATAATGTTTGTCCTGGAGAGAGAGACCCCCCTTCCTACACACACACACACACACACACACCTAAGAGATAATGTAGTGTAGTTGACAGTGGAATCGCGGCTCTGCCACTCAGATGATTTTAACACTATATATACTGTATACAGTATGTTATATTCTGGTACACACAGACAATAAAAAACAGTGGATGATACAGATGACGTATATGTGAAACAATTGACAATGAAAATTTCTTCCTCTATATATATATATATATATATATATATATATATATATGTTAGCAACAAGTATGTGAAATGATATAACGGTACAGACAGTACTTGTGGTAATATGACATGATGCTGTACAGTGATCCCTCGGTTAACGAGCGCCTCGGTTAACGAATTACCTTCCATAAGATTCTTCACTTCGGTTAACGAGCAATCCCTCGATTAACAAATTCCTTACGAGCGCCCCTCAACATGTTTTCGCTTGCTCACTAGCTGTTGCATTAGTTCGCCAATACATTAATCGGTTCTAGGACTGAAATTCCTTACCATTTTAGTAAATATCAGGAAGGTTGTACTATTCAATCATTTTAAAAGTTTAATATTAAATTTTTTAGTCATTTTAACAATTATTGAACATAATTGAAGTACAGTGCTCCCTCCTTATCGACGGGGGTTACGTTCTGCAGATGGCCGTCGATAAAGAAACCGTCGATACCGTGATGGTTACGTAATTTTTCTAACTATTATTAGTATATGTTGAATAAATGTACCTTTAAGCATTAATGCGTTTCCTTTACACATAACCTTAAATAATAGTGTATAAATAATAATATAATAAGTGGACAAAAATACTAGCAAACTTACGATTTCATTTAGTGAAGTGAACATCGGTCCTTACAGTAAACAATACAGTGTACAGTATATACAAGTGTGATGATTGAGGCTTATTAAAAGCCTGACCAGTCAGATGAGTATGATGAGTCAAGGTCTGCATCTTCTTGAGGGGTGTGGGCAGGTACTGCGTCTTGTTGTTGTGAGGTGCCGGCAGCTTCTACGTCTTGTTGTTGTGAGGTGCCGGCAGCTTCTACGTCTTGTTGTTGTGATCAATGTCATAGAGACGAGCAGAGAGGGCCTTACTTATTCTTCTCACTTCACCAAGATTATCTAAAGTTAAGTTCTTATTTTCATCATCACTCACTTCATCTTCTGTTTCATCCTGCAACTCCACTAAATGTTCTAGTTCATCACTTGTAAATGGATCCCCAACATTTCCCAATAACTCTTCTTGCACCTCTGCTGCTGTTAGGTCAGAGAACCCTTCACCTCCAACTTCATTTGCCATAGTTATTATGTTGCGTAACTGAGGCTCGGCTGTTGGGAACCCTGTGAATGTTGGGACAATTTCAGGCCACAATTTTTTCCAACATGATCGGACACAGTTCTGCGACAGTTCATTGTGGCTTTCAGCGATGAAGTTTATACACTGTGCAATATCAAATTTCTTCCACATTTCTCTGGGTGTCACATCAGCATCCTTATCAAGGCACTCACGAATCATGCTGAAAGTCTTCTCTGCATATTTAGCCTTAAACACGGCAATGACTCCCTGGTCCATTGGCTGGATGATGGAGGTGGTGTTTTTTGGCAGGAAAACCACCTCAATGTTGGGGTGGGCAGTCTTGAGTTCCTCAGAGTGGCCAGGGCAATTATCTAGATATAATACCACTTTGAACTCCATGCCAAGTTCATCCAGATAATCTTTCACCTCTCTAGCAAAGCAGTTTTTCAGCCAATCCACGCACAAATCAGATGCCATCCACGCTTTCTTGTTGTTCCTGTAGAAAACTGGTAGCAAGTTCATGTTTTTATTTTTGAGAGCCCGAGGTCGTGTGGCAGTGTATAACAACATGGGCTTAATCATATGCCCTGCCGCATTCCCACATAGCATCACTGTCACTCGGTCCTTCGCAACTTTAAATCCAGGGGCACTTTTTTCCTCTTTAGAGACGTAGGTTCGGTGTGGCATCTTCTTCCACCATAGGCCTGACTCATCAGCATTAAAAACTTGTTCCGGCCTATAACCCTTTTGTTCTATGTGGTTGGCAAACTCTGCAGGGTATGCTTCCCCTGCCACAGTGTCTGCTGATGCTGCTTCGCCAGTCACTTTTATATTACGCAGCCCATAACGATGTCTGAATTTCTCGAACCATCCTTTGCTAGCTGCAAATTTTTTCAAATTGTCACCATCACCCTGATCATCACCATCACCATCACCATCACCATGATCATCACCTTTAGAAAACTTATCATAAAGTTCCTTAGCTTTCTGCCTAATAAATTTCGAGTCAAGTGGTATGCGGCGGCGGTTTAGGTCCTCTATCCAAATGTTCAGTGCTTTTTCCATTTTAATGAGGGCATCATCACGCACATGGCTTGTCACTTTTGATGTCACTGGTGCACTTGAAGCTAAAGCGTGCTTCAGATCCTTTGCACGTCGTTTAATTCCACGCACACTGGATTCGTTGATCCCAAAGTGGCGGCCAACAGCTGCGTAGCTCATACCGCTGTCGAGTTGTTTCAGCACTTCATTCTTCTCATTCAGCGTCAGCACTCGTCTTGCCCTCTTAGGTGTAGATCCAGAGGGAGCAGCAGGTCGTTTGGGAGGCATGGTGATATAAGTTGATGTGATGAACCACCAGCAAAAGTTGAAAATCAAAGACTGTTGCCCCCGCTGCTTGGCTGATGTTTATGTTTAGGGAAGGCGGGCTGCGGGTAGACGCTAGTCACGCCACTAGTGCCGCCTAGCGGCGAAAGTACAAACAAGGCCCGCGGAGTTCAAATGAAGCCAAAATGAAAATCCATCAAAATAATCCGTCGACAATCGAAACCGTAGATAAAAAATCCGTCGATAAGGAGGGAATAGTGTACAGGAAACTAGTTTTATGCGCGCCAAACAGCCACTCAACACACCAAGCTTGGCGTCAGTTTGTTTACAGGTTCAGAGGAAGGAACATCTTGTTTGAGACTCTTCAACATAAATGCTTTTTTTCTGTGTTTCCAGTCAAATTATTAGTCATTTTGAAATATATTTTACATATTGACAATATATAGCACAGTGCAGTATTGATTTAAAGAAAATAATCTTGAATTACACCAAGTGAACTAAAATTTTATGGGTGAAATGGCAGCATGGGGTGACTTCTCTTCCACCCCAATGCCTTCTCTTCTCCCTTCTCCTCCACCCCATTCTAATTCCCATAATCATCATCATCAACCTCAAAGTAAGTGTACTTTTATGCATTTATTTTTCGTTTGTATGTAATTTTCAGTGAGCTGGAACCAATTACCCAAAAACTCATTGAAACAATGGTTTTGGTTAACAAATTTTTCGGTTAACGAGCAACCTTCTGGAACGAATTGTGCTCGTTAACCGAGGGACCACTGTATTCATATTCTTGCTTTTGCTTTTATAATATTTACACTTTAAAATTCTTATTCATACAGGCTGAAGCAAAAAAAACCTTCAGATGAAGCTAAGAATTTTGGTGATGGAGAGATGAGCATTAGCATGACTGACTTCATGATCTCGTATTGTTGCTTCTGAATCCCAGTCTGAGCCAAGAATTGACTTGCATCTACATCAGACTCTCAAGCTAGCACTTGGCCACTTAGTGATGTTTCTTCACAACCAGCTAGTGATGTGATATCTCAGCCCTCAAGTGACAATAATGCTGCACCAACTAGTGATGTATCCTTAAAATCCGTTCAACATGATACGGATTCAAGTTCACAGAGTCAAACTACTGAAATAGCTGTTGATTCTAAATCTTCTGTAAGGGAGGAAGTGATGCATTCAAAAGTTTAGGTGACCTCTACCACAGAAAACTATCAGGTGGATGACCTCATTAGTGGTATGTCTTCAGTTAAAGTGGAAGAACCACATGTAAATGGGGATCCCTCAGTGCCCATGGACACAATTCCCACTCAGTCTGTTGACTTGTTGGGAACCCTTAGTGATGTACATAGTGTAAATCATAACGGAGTAGATAATACACCACCACAAACCACTCAAGGGTAAGCTATAGGTTTTTATTACTACAGTATTACCCCGCTTTACACGGTTTCACTTTACGCAATTTCTCATATACAGTACACGGTGCCTGGCCAGAACCGAACTTTCACTTAACGCGGTTCATCTACCCATATACGCATGAAGTATAAATTTTTTTTTTTATTTAGCTCATAAAATTCATACAAATTACCCTGCCAGAATATAATTTACATTGCTGGAATTCTTACAATTTGATGATCATTTTGAATATAAACATCATAGATTTTGCATTAGACATACAAATTTTAGATGTAATGTTTACTCTGCGTAAATATGTTATCTTTTGTGCAAAATATATGACATTTATATTCAAAATGTTCCTGGTCTTACAAGGAATCCAGCAATGTCAATTATATTATCCTAACTAGTCTGAGGTATTATTTGTTACTAAAAGTTAAAATTAGTTTTTTCACCCAACATTTCTCTGGTAGGGAGGGAAGGTGGGGGGTGGGGGGGGAGGGTTGGGACCGACCGACCATCTGGCGCAGTTGGAAGAGGGGGGAGGCAAGTTGGGGTACTTTGATTGACAGATAGTGTCGTGAAGAATATTTTTTTTATTAACTGAAGATATTTGTTTTAGCTCATAAAATTCATACAAATTACTGGACCAGAATATAATTTACATTGCTGGAATTCTTACAATATGATGATCATTTTGAATATAAACATCATGGATTTTGCATTAGACATACAAATTTTAGATCTAATGTAATAATTTGGTTTACACAAAGCAAGTATTTTATCTTTTGTGCAAAATATATGAAGTTTACATACAAAATATTCCCTGACCTGCAAGGAATCCAGAAATGTCAATTATATTATCCTAACTTTAGTCTGAGGTATTATTTATTACTAAACGTTAAAATCTAGTGTTTCACCCAATCATTTCTCAGAGAGGTAGGGGCCAGTGAGCTGGGAAGAGGGAGGGTGGGGATTTGAGTCTATTATTTGAATGGACATTAACCTGGTGACTGTATTTCTCTTAAATATTAATTGTGTGAGCATACCATCATAAATTTTAGATGTTATTTTTACTCCAACATAGGGATTGTGTCGGAAAAAGTGGAGTTTGGGGGTCGGGCCAGTCTCTATTGGAATTAATCCCGTATGTTCTGTTGTTCCATTTATGCGAATTTCACTTTCCGCGGTACACTGTGGGTTCAATTGACCGCGTAAATCGGGGTACTACTGTATTTAATTTTGGACATGCGTAGTTGTAATACCTTATGTATTTAAATTTGAATTGTCTTTTACTTTTTCTTCTTTCCTCTTTGTTGTACAGCATGTTCTATACAAGCCAATTTTCAAATTGTTACTAGTGTACTGATCTGAAAAATCCACATGCTTTAGTCTTCCTCCACTACCTATCAACTTGCATAAAGAAGGTGGTTGAAAAAAAAATTAATTTGTTGACAGTAACATATGGGCAAAAGAAACAGGTGTACTGTATGGCCATGAACAGGAATGATATTAAAGGAAAGAGGGAGCATATAGGTGACAGTGATTTGAGTTTTAAAAAGAGTACAGTATTATTATTTATTTATTTATTTATTTATTTTTTTTAAGTTAGGGTTTGGTTGGGATCCATATTACGGTATGTGGTCTTCAGTGGTTCACACTCCCTTGTTTAATGTCCTGCAACACATCATGTACCCATTCCTGTATTGCTTTCCATTCTTCCTACACAATTCTGGCAGAGTGAACTGCTTCTTTTATTAGGAATAAGCAAACTGATGTTTGTCAAGAAATTTTGCTTAATAGCTTTGTACCACTTAGTGAATATTTATAGTTCCTGAGACACATCTTGCTGACATGCTAAAGCTGCACTCTCTAAGAGGCCGCCTCTCTTCCTTCCACCTCACATCTGCTCAGTCAACTTCTCTGTTTGCTGACATACGTTTTTTTTTTTATTTTCATGGTTCTTATATTAGTATGTTGAATAATAAATACAACTTTGAATTATTATTTCTTTCTTGTGATGTAATATAGCAAACAGACAGACAACTTTGCTGACCTTTACTCTATCTTTCTCCTCGTCAATTGAGTTTGATGTTTTTCCAGCAACAACAAAATCATGGGAATTTCTTAATGGTGAGCCCTCTTCATTAGCATGCTCCTTAAGTTGTTCAAGAGGTCCATATGGGATTAGCAGAGTTATTCACAGAGGATGCATTAAGTGAAGTTCTACATCTCGTGTGGGACGAGCAGTGGAAACACCTCTCATTCATACATTATTCCTCATTTTATGATGATGTGGGGTGGGTGATGTCATGGTCTCCCAGGTTCAAGTGTCAATTCACCCCCCCCCCCCCCCGCCAGCACTATGTTTGCCATTCTTAAAATGACTATAAGTAGCTGCTCTTGTAGTCAGTCATCCATGTGGGCATCATGGCCAGTCCAACATAGTTGCTTTTAAACAATGTTAGCCTTAATCTTCCTACAGTTGGTGTCAGTGAAGACAATGTCATTTGTCCTCTTGTCTTCCCAGCAGACTCAGAGGGTGGATAAGAGATTTCACAAATGAAAACTCTTAGGCACCTTGTGATGTTGTCTGTATGCAACACATGTTATGCTGCTATACGAGTATAGTAGGGTAGGGAGGACAATTGATCAATAAACAAGCAGCTTTGTTATAGCTTAAATCCCTATAGCTGGAGAAACAGGTACACATCTGCTGAAGACCTGAGAAGCACGCTTGATCCAATATTCGTTAGATCTCATAAATGTCCAAGGATGAAGACAAGGTACTAAAAATAGTTGATGCTGAAGAGGATGATCTTGTTCATCTGGTCAGACAGTGGGGGTTTAACTGATGGAGGGGCAGGTTGATGCAGAATATGTCTCGCCCACATATGAGGCTAAGGTGTGCAAAAGTATCTTTGAGGTCTTCTGCATACTGAAGTTCACTTATGTTAAGTTTTCATCTGGTACTGGATGTAGAGACTGGTGCTGGCATGGATAGTTTAAAAGGAAGGCAGCCCAAAAAATAGAAGAGGGTTGGTGTCAGTATGCATCATTGTTTTACCCTCATTTGGATGGGGGAGAATTCTATCTGGATGTCAATATGAAGGATGCTACTCCTTTTGCCAATCATGGCATTTCCTCACAATAGTGAGGAATTTTGGTGAGTAACTACAGCTACTGAGGGTCCTCCAAAGAAGCTTCCTTGTTTACTAAGGCAGGTCAATGAAGGCCATGTACAGGTCATGGCACTGCTCTCTGCTCTTCTCCTGTATCTGGTTGGTAGCAAATCTGGTACTCAACACTATATATAAAATGAAAACAGAAGTTGTCATATCCCAATATTAATAACAGAGTGAAAACATGATATCCAAAACCTATAGAAAGCAAATCATTAGTGGGTAAAAACTTCAAATAATTTTAAGGATCACTGTCACACAGTCAGGGGGGCTGCGCAGGTGCTACACACACACACACACACACTGCAGGTAACCTTATTTTCATTACAAGAGAGAGTGACTAGTACTCTACGTCACTACCTTCACCTCATCATCTATAAAATTAAGTTAAATACCCATTCACAGCCAGGTGGACTTGGGGGGGGGGGGGGGGGTAAACCAGTGATCCTTAAAACAGATGAGTACAATATCCACTCAGCAGCAGCTTTCAAAAAGGTCAATAGCAAAGACTAAATATTGTACCAGAATATACCTTTACCACTAAATATACCAAATAAATTGTAATTACCAATTTAATATATTTGGTGAAAAGTAAAAGAAGTTTTCAACATATCTTTTGAGGTGCAGCACACATTTTTTTTCCTTTTTTATCCAGAATTTGGGGTTTTAGACCATTGAAACAAGTTGTACAAATGAGGCGCCTCGTGTATGAATGACGAACTCACCAAATCATAGTTTTGAGTAAATGCATGTCAAAGTTTTAGAACTGTAAAATCACACAGCATCATGGAATATTGATAGAATTGCCTCAGTTATGTTCTATACAGTATTGATAATTTTTGTGTGTAGAAGGTGTGCATAATACAATGACAAGCCTGTTGTACCAAAAAATATTATAAATAGCCAGTAAAATATATATTCTTCTTCCCAAGCATTTCCTCACACACTGTAGTCTTTGTTTTCGTACATAACTTTGTACGTAATACGGCTCAAGGTCCTAGGTGGCCTCTCTTTAACACGACACCGCTTCACATCTACAGAATTTACCAACTTGCTAATGTATTCATTTTGCTTGTTAAAATCCCCAAGCTTCCAAAATTCACTAAAAATTACATTGATTTTCTCCATTCCAACCTTATCAAAACACAAACATTTGCACGGGGCACCTATGGTACGAGCGGGAATATCTTTCTTGGTATGCCTAGAAACGTAAGGTTTGCCATGGTCTCGCTTCCTTTTACAAACAACACTTTTCCACTTATCTTCATGCTTTAAACGCTTGTGTGATAGCCCAGAGGGGCCAGGTACATTATCACTTTCTGAAGAACTCATTATTAATTCACCAAAATGTCTATTTAATAAAAAAACCCAGAGTTAATAGGAGCACTATCGATGAGAAACCCATGCAGGAACCCGAGTGTACAAACACTGGATTGGGTAATTGACGCTCATTGACTAAGTGGGTGGGTGTCGCTGCCTTCCTGTGTTCCCATTGGTTGTGCGGCCCCAGCCAGGCTGTCGAGTTCGTCACTCCTATACTCAAGCTTGGCGCGTGTTCGGACCTGACCGCGTGGTTCATTTCACCCCTAAATCCATACGAAAACAACAGGGAGTAGAGACGAACTCGCCACTTCTCAACTTCACAGTTGGAAAGATAAACCCTGGAAAATTCCGAAACCATAGAAAACGAATTTTGGGGGGACTGGCGAGTTCGTCATTCGTACGCTAGATGCCTCAAATATAAGATGTCCTCCCCTTCCAAGTTATTCCACCCCTGTCACTTCACACAACTTATTATAACCCACCAGTAGCATCATATTCCTTGAAAATACCCTGATGCCCTATTCTCTAGTCATTCACTGTAATTGCTGCTTCTCCAGTATCCAACCCCTTGCTATAAGTGACCTTCCCCTCTCTTTCCACCACTGATTTATACTGTACATTACTCGTTTTACCAATCTTTCACTTCCCTATCTCTTGTTAAAACACCCTGAGGAAAGACTCGTCTACTCAGCCCTACACTTCTTTCACTTTCTCTGCATCCTATTACTGTAATATAAGGTGCTGTATATTAATTTTGTCACTTCTTAATTGCAATTTTCTTTTGCATTGCATCTGTCACACACACACACGATAAAAGGGCTTTCTGTTATGTTAATACTGTACTGTATATAGAAATATAATTATAACGAATGAATTAAGTAAGCAAATTTTCACCCCAATTTTAATAACTATTGCTTAGCTTGTAATAATGAAATGATGAATCTGCTAAGAACCAGTGAGCAAGCACATACAAAGAGTGAATTTCAGATTTATCCTAATTTTCTGTTAAGACTGTAATTACAGTGTACTACTGTTGGCCTTTGATGTAATAAAACATTTGAAATTGTCAACAAATAACATGATACAATTGTAAGAAGTACAGGTTATTGCAATTTATACTATAGGAAAAAAAAAAAAAAAGAGCTCTGTTGATTGTTGGAGGAAAGCTTGTGTTTACCCAAAAGAGAAAAAGTGATACTGTATAAAACAGCAACTCTGTACTTTATACTGTTTGATATATGAAACTAATGTATATATTTTCTTAGAAAACATAATTATTAGTTAAAAAAGTGCCCTTTTTTCATATTTTTTAGGGAATTAAAAATATAATTTGTGTCATATTTGTTCCTGAAACAGGACAGACAACCTTCTAAGTTCTTTAGACCCTCTCAATTCCTCCCTTACGTCCACCACTACCATCACCCCTGCAGCATCAATTTTTGACCAGTTCATTGACTTGGGCCAAACTAAGCTCAGCAATGAAGATGCTGTTAATTTCAATCCACCTTCACCATTTATAACATTTGAGAAGAACCTGAACAAGAAGCAGAATCAAGACAATAATAGCACAGTCCCAGGTATGAAGGTGAAATAATTTTTGAATTTAGAAAGAAGAAGTATTTTAATCAGCGCAAGTTTTCTAGAACATGAATTTTATATGGGACAAGCAAAATAATACGATTTGCTGTTGCATGATTTAAGTTGCAGTAGAAAGTCCTACAGATTTATAATGGAACCATTTTCATTTGTAAATCAGTTTTTAAGCTTATTTGTAGAATTTAATTTTACCTTTTCGTTATTTATAGTTTGAGACTGATTTTTGTTTTGTTTTGTCTTTCAGATCTGCTGCTGTAAATCTCTGGTTTTGTTCATATGCTCTATGATGTGCGATTGTGATTTAAAAAACTCTGTATGATAGTAGCATTGGACCTTAATATACAAGTGTGTGTGGTTGAGGACCAGAAAGGCATCACTTGCCACATAATAGGGGTAATGGGTTTACCAGTACCTGTGCTCCTCCTATTGTGGCATTTGTGAAAAATATTGAGGATTTGTATTATTACCTCTGATTATGAATTGGCCTGTCCCCAGTCAGAAAAAGGAAACCAGTTGCCTTAATTGGTTATTTTAGTACCCAAAGTTTGTGACCTGCAAAATTATTATGTTATGTGGTGTGCAGATGCAAGCACGAATGCTAATCAGTTACTGTACAGGTGCCCCCCCACTTACAACGGGGTTAGGGACCCAAATCCAGGTCGTAAGTCCGACATAGATAAAAAAAAAATTTAAAAAAGAAAAATTTAAAAAAAATAATAATTTCAAAATTAAAAAAAAAATATTAAAAAATCTACTATGAAATACAGTACACTAAAAGTAATAAATAATGAGGAATGGATACAGTGTGACTGAGCACTTACCTTAAATGTAGTCAGCTGAATGCACACAGGGCCCCCATAATTTTCTATTTACAGGATACATGAAGACTATATTAATTGGATGAAGCAGAAGAGGAGACAGGGCTGGGTGGGTCATCAATGTCACTTTCTTCAGACAGGTTTATGTGCTGTGGAAACTTGCTGGTTGAAGGTATTGGATCATCTTGAGGGAGTGAAGAGGCAGCACTGGTGGGGCGTGAGGAGACAGCACTGGGGGACTTCTTGAAATAGATGTCCAATTTAGACTGCACAGTTTGCTCTTTCTTTTCATTATAAATCTCCCTGTAGCAAGCAAAAGACTCTTGGACCATTCTGTCAACTTTGGCATAATGCTCATAATTTTGATCCATGCCATCAAACATTTGCATTCTTTTATTAATTGTAGCATATGCCTCTGCCATATGTTTCACTGAAAAGTTTTTGGGGAGTGCAGGTTCTTCTTCTACAGTTTGTCTCTCTTCTTCCTCTGCAATTTTCTGTGCATTTAGTTCAATAAGATCCTCGTTACTGAGCTCTTCTGCTACACTTTCAACCTACTGTCCAACATCTTCATTATCAATTTCTAACTCCAGCTGTTTAGCTAACTCCACTATCTTCTTACTAATATCCGAAATACCCGTAACTTCATTTTCATTAAATCCTTTGAAACTGTTCACATATCTTTTCAGGATTTTCTTCCTTATTCCATTCATGCAATGTTTTGTAACCTGATCCCATGCTGCACTAATGTTCTTTATACATGACAAAATGTTGTACCCTTTCCAAAACTCTCTGAGCGTTTTCTCACCTTCAGTAGCAGCAACAGCCTGAGCGAAGGTCGTGCATAAATAATACGCTTTAAAGGCAGCAATAGCACCTTGATCCATGGGTTGGATGATAGAGGTAGTTTTAGGTGGAATGTACACTACCTTAACATCAGGGTGCATGTCGTCCAGGTGTGGTGGGTGTCCCGGAGCATTATCCAAAATCATCAAAATCTTGAATGGAATCTGTTGTTGTAGACAATACTCCTTGGCTCGTGGAATGAAACAAGTCATGAACCAATCCTCAAACAGTACTAGGGTCATCCAGGCTCTCTTTTTACTGCAATAAAACACTGGCAGTGTGTGCTTGCTGACATGTTTAAAAGCCCTGGGGTTCTCTGAATGATAGATCATGAAGGGCTTTAGCTTGAAACCAGCAACATTCCCCCCCAACAGAAGTGTAATTCTGCCCTTGAATGCCTTGAATCCTGGCATTGTTTTCGCCTCTTTGTGGATGCATGTCCGCTCAGGCATGCGCTTCCACAATAATCCAGTCTCATCCACATTGAATATTTGCTCAGGCAAATAATGCCCTTCCACAATCACATCATCTAACTTCTCCTTAAAAGCTTCGGCAGCACCAACATCGACACTAGCTGCCTCTCCACTCACCTTAACATTGTGTAGACTGTAGCATTTTTTAAATCTATCAAACCACCCATGACTTCCTGTAGAGGTTTGATCACATTCATCTCCTGCCTGCTCCTTCAGGCTTTGGAACAGGCTTCTTGCTTTAGCCTGTATGGTTAGAAGGCTTAAGGGTACACGCTTCCGTATCTGGTTTTCTATCCATATCACCAATAATTTTTCCATATCGTGAATAGGACCTTGTTTTTTCTTTGATATTATAGTTCCCTTTATAGGTGTTGTTCCTTTCACTACATCACGAATACGTTCCTTGTCCTTCAGAATAGTGGATATAGTCGAGTGTGAGAAACCTAGGCCACGTGAGATTGTTGCTACTGTTTTTCCATTCTCATGCTGTGTTATTATCTTCATTTTCATCTCAAAAGTAATTGCCTGTCTCCTTTTCTTTGGAACACCACCAGCACTCTCACTTTTATGCTTTCCAGTCATTATAAAGTAAATTAAATACGATAATAACGAAAGTTCACAGTGCGATCAGTATAGGATACTGTAGCGTACTGTAAGTGGCCAGTTGTCAATTCTCTTTAGTTGTCTATTTTCTCTTTGTAGGGGCACATAAACGTACGTACATGTAGATATCTCACACTCAGGAATGAGGTTGGATAAAAACTCACAATGCGCTTTCTGTATATATATTGTTGTACAGTGCAGTGCTTAGGAGTGACTAGGTGAGGAGTAGCTTGCTCAGAGGTCCTGTAGGGCGAGGAGGTTTCTGAGGAAGCTGGGTGGTGAGGAGCTGTTGAGAGATGTTGCTGGTCCGGTAGCCGAGTGTAGAATGAGTTCCCCGGTCAGCCGGGGCTGTATTTATGTGATTTAGGAAAATCAGGATATGAGGTGCTTGTAGCACGAGGGCCAATCACGGTGGCTTAAGCGTAAGGTGTGAAACGCTCTGATCCTGAGCTGGAGGTTGAAGGTCGAGACTAGGTCGGCGATCGTACCCCTACGTCCACTGCATAGACCTAGTCTCTCGGCGTAGCTGGCTGTATGCTGATTGGCTGGTAGGCGTGCGGCCGGAGCTCAGTTGGGAGTTGTAGGGGAGAGGATCCACTACAATACGATAGCCAAACACCAACTAAGCGCTCCACTGAGTGAGTGTTCCCACGAGGCAACCCGAGACGCGCCATGCTCTCGCCCAGGACAGAAATGTTTCAGTATAGAAAATGCTCGCATCATTTGAAAATATTTTTGGTCATGACTGCCGCTGTTGTGTGTCCCGACGGACATAAGGTCAGAGCAGGTCGTAAGTACCAATGGTCGTAAGTCCATGTGGTCGTAAGTCGGGGACTACCTGTACTGGTTATATTCCTCAACATGTAATGTATCACTATAGTGTTCTCAGAGATCTGTCTTTCAAAAGGTTAGCATCATGTGGTATGAGCCAAAAAACTGCTTTACAGATTTAGACAGACATAAGAAATTTTTATCATGACTGTTATAGCAGTGTGTTCTGCACTCCAAAATAGATATTATACCCTCAACCTACTGCGTGGGACCAGGGAACGTTACCGACCATGCCACAAGAGCACTAAAAGCAGTTCTAGACTATGTTACATTTCACTCAAAGCCTGTTCATCGAGCTGATGGTGCCGTGAACCTTCCATTGGGAACTGCCTGTGCTGCTTATGTGGATGTCAGTAGCATTTTACCGAATCCAGCTGGTATGAAACACGAGGTACCATATATACTTCATTACTCACCAACTATGGGTTTCCAAAGTACGATTTTGGTGTTAAGGTGTTAATCTGTAGGTACTTAATTATATAATGCCACAGAACACAACGAGAAGATTACATATATAAGTAAGAATAGAGAGTAGCCTGGCCGGGATTATATTTAGTCATCGTCAATACACTTATCTTATCTCATATGTCAATACACATAAATCACTTCTTAAAGGGACAACTTGTTAAACACCTCTTCGATACAACTATTTATTAATTCACTCAATGACATGGACACTTTAATATCACTATTATATCGGGGTACTAACACATTATGTTTTACGTTACTCAACACTGACTCTCGGACACACCTGAATGAATACACTTCCCACAGTAGGTAACTCACCCTAGGAATCATTCTGACAAGATTCACGTGTACCCTGACATAGGCCCAGTGGATGCTTGGCTGGGCTGCCTCCTATGGGAGGCTTCTGCTTAGCTGGGGTCTGGTCGGGAAGTCCCCCTCCCGACCTGGGGAGAGGGCAAGCGCGACTCTGAGAATCTCCAGAGTAATGTTCGAATGCGCGAATGGCAACCAGAATCAGAATGATAATATCCGTGGACGGGACTGTAGGGCCTTTATATGGGGTCGGCCCAGCTGGCCTCTGACCTCTAACCAATTATCACTAAACTGGTTTGATCTGGATAGCTGTATGCAGGTGTGGTCCTGCCCAGGTGTCTTGGTTAGGTGAGGTTGTAGGTCACCCGGCTAACTCACGTCATTAGCGGGCGAGGTCAAGTCCCTAGGGTCGACCTGAGGTGTGTCAACCCGGAATGTGGTGGTACCACAAGGTCTGTAGTGTACTTGCTGTTATATGTGACATAATTCTGGGCTGTAAGCTTTGGACTGACAATCAATCATTACACCTCCCGCCAAGACCAAAGCTTCATCACAGAGACTGATGTCACATATAGACAGCAACATCACGTGTGGTATCAAAGATAATCCCTGGGGCGATAACATAGTCTCACATTTACAAGCAACAATCTCATAGGTGTATGTTTTCCTACTGGCGCTAGTTTGATCTGACAATGCTCACTATACCTCCCGCCAAGATCAAAGCTTCTATGTCAGGAGAAAAAGGAAACATAGCAAGTGAACATAGAATGAAAAAATCCTTCATATCTAGATGTATATCCGAGACAACTTGCAAATCAAAACAACAACAGGTGTTACATCTCTTTATCAGTCCATGTCAAAATAATAATTCATCTCAGTCAGTAATATGGCTACAACATCGTGTTTCATAGTGCAAAACATTGATCAAATGAACTCATAGAAAAAAGTGACAAAAAAAAACATTCTTTGTAACAAAAATACTTCAAAATACACAAAAAATGTTCCTACTTCACATATTAGGGTATTATACATCGACAACATCAGTACATTGGTTGGTTCCGGTATAGCTTATGTCTTCCATGCAGCTGGTATCTGAAAAATAGGGGATGCCTGCAGTACAGTAGCTGTAGTGGGTTGGTCACCTCTTCATCGTCGTCGTTTCTTATGTCAGCACAGCACATCTTCTGCCTTGTTACTTCAATACACGTCTTCTGCCTTGTTACTTCACATAGCACGTTTATCTTTCTTCAATACCGCACCTTGTAGGTCGTTTCTCCACACCTTCTGACTTCTTCTCACTTCCTCCTGGTTTATATACTATTCCAGACGAGTTTTCTGTCCCATCTGCGTTCTTCCTCTACGTTTAGAGCCTCATTTTCAACATCTTCTAGATGAATTTTCTGTTCCATCTTCCTTTTTTCTCAGTACATCATCATTTTCAACATATTCCAGACGATTTTCTGTTCATCTGCCGTCTGCCCCCTGCGGCCAGGATGAAGGCCGGTCCACTGCTTGGGCTATCGTCTCCTTAGATGACTCGTAAGGCAGGTTCCGCGGGCCAGGGCTCGCCCTCCATACGTGAGTGTCGGCGAGACCAAAAATCGTCTTGTCTTACACCTTCCACAGTGGTGAATCCCTCCCTGGCTGGGCTCACCAGGGTTCATTGTGTGGCGCTGCATTCCACACTCTTTAACTTCCTAAAGTAGAAAAATATAAAATCTTCTTAATCCTAGACCAAAGGAGGACTTGAAAGAAGTGACGTGGTGTGTGGTGGGTTGCGTGCTGCATTCATCATCATCACGCTGCTTCTTCTCTGCTCGTATGTACTGTGGTTGACAGCCGGCTGGCCATGGGTGGTACTGTGTGTGACATTTGACAGAGAAACAATCCCAAAGGGATGATGGATTACTTGGAAGTGCATTCGCCAAAAAAAAAAAATGTTTACTTTATACGTTACATCAATGTTTGGCAACTATTATTTCCGTCATGACAATGTTCTCATCAGGCTGGGTCGGGGAGTGAAGCTCTGTGCACTACACTGAATATCATTTATCACTACACGTCAAAGAGTACATCACAAATCATAATAGCATAAAAATACACTGAGTGAAGCTCTGCATTCATCGCAATATTACTTTATATTTACCATCATCATCAACACATAGCTTACGGGACAAAAGACGGGGGATTAGTGTGGTCAAGCGAGGCGGGGCGGGTCAGAAGGACGTAAGGTCACACGAGCGGGGTAGGGCGAGGCTGGCCAGGCCAAGCCAGGCCGGTGCGTTGCGGGCAAGGTGGGGAGGAACCGAGGCGTGGTTGATCGGGCCAGGCCGGGGCACGGAACGGCGGGGCGGGGCGGGGTGGAGCGGAGCAGGGCGGGGCAGGGGTGGGAGGAAGGGTAAGGAGGGTGAGGTGAGGATTAGGACAGGGAGGAGGATGTAGGTTAAAAGACATGTTAAGTTATAACAGTTAGTACAGACACCGCTTTCATCACTGAAACACAATGGCTACATTTAACACTGACCAACAATCAAACTGCACTTGGGCTACTGAGAATGTCACAGATCGCGGGGGACACTGAGAAATTACTTTAAGCACTGAACATATTTCTAGTAAAAATTCGCGCATACCACGACGAGAGACATTTACTTGAGCTGTAACGGTGACACACTAGGACACTTTTCACGCTACTACGCAGGAACTTCTTATTACACACTTACGAACGATACTCAAACAACGAACCAGGTGTTATGGCTAAACGAGGGAGGGCATGGGTTTACGTTAAGTACACTGTTACAAATAACAAGGGACAAGGAGGGCGTGGGTTAACGTTATAGTTCGCTGCCACCAATATAATGGGACAGAACACAATGAGAGAAGAAGATAACATATAAGTAGGAGAAGTATAGAGAGTAGGAATGTAAAGATAGGAAACTTGGTAGCGTGGCCGGGATGTTATTTACTCAGCGTCAATACGCTTATCTTATCTCATATGTCAATACACATATATCACTTGTTAAACACCTCTTCGATACAACTATTTTTTAATTCACTCAATGACATGGACACATTAATATCACTATTATATCGGGGTACTAACTCTCGGACACACCTGAATGAATACACTTCCCACAGTAGGTAACTCACCCTAGGACTCATTCTGACAAGACTCACGTGTACCCTGACGTAGGCCCAGTGGATGCTTGGCTGGGCTGCCTCCTATGGGAGGCTTCTGCTTAGCTGGGGGTCTGGTCGGGAAGTCCCCCTCCCGACCTGGGGAAAGGACAAGCGTGACTCTGAGAATCTCCAGAGAAATGTTCGAATGCTCGAATGGCAACCAGAATCAGAATGACAATATCCGTGGACGGGACTGTAGGGTCTTTATATGGGGTCGGCCCAGCCGGCCTCTGACCTCTAACCAATTATCACTGAACTGGTTTGATCTGGATAGCTGTGTGTAGGTGTGGTCCTGCCCAGGTGTCTTGGTTAGGTGAGGTTGTAGGTCACCCGGCTAACTCACGTCATTAGCGGGTGAGGTCAAGTCCCTAGGGTCGACCTGAGGTGTGTCAACCCGGAATGTGGTGGTACCACGAGGTCTGTAGTGTACTTGCTGTTATATGTGACATAATTCTGGGCTGTAAGCTTTGGTCTGACAATCAATCATTACAATTAGTTAAACCGTATAAATTTCAATTCTGTGAAAAAAGTATATTTTGGGCGAAAAATTACCAAGGGGTAAGGCTTACCTTTTCGACAGTTTTAGCCATCAAAATTATGTTTTGTTGAAAATCACATTATAAGACTCCAGTGCATGCTGATTTAGAATATATGGTCCATAATTCGATTGCGGGGACTAATTAGTGGCTGTAATGACTTGTAAATTTTAATTACATTTTTCAATGCTAATTACTCGCTAACTATGGGGTTCCAAAGTACGATTTTGGTTTTAATGTGTTATTCTGTAATTATATTAGATAAACACCTTAATTTTCAATTCTGTGAAAAAAGTATATTTTGGGTGAAAAATTTCGACAGTTTTGGCCCAAAAATGGGAAATATCTACTTTCCGGTTAAGTTGGTTATCTAATTTTCCAAAAAGTAGATTATCGACTTATCGGGGAAGTAGATCATCAACTTTTGGGGAAATATTACCTAATTTTGCAAAGTAGATTATCATAGAAAACGGGAAATTTGTATCACAAAAAATGGGAAATATCTACCCCTGTACTTTCTGGGAAAGTTGGTTATGTGCTTATAATAGAACACGGGAAATTAGTATTATCGAAAATGGGAAATATCTACTATGTGGGAAAGTTGGTTATCTACTTTCCTGAAAAGTAGATTATCTACTTTTCGGGAAAGTAGATTATCGACTTTTGGGGGAAGTAGATTATTGACTTTTGGGGAAATATTACCTAATTTTGCGAAGTAGATTATCATAGAAAACGGGAAATTTGTATCACAAAATGGGAAATATCTACTTTCTGGGAAAGTTGGTTATCTACTTATCATAGAAAATGGGAAATATCTACTTCCGGGAAAGTTGGTTATCTACTTTCCTGAAAAGTAGATTATCTACTTTTCGGGAAAATAGATTATCGACTTTTCGTGGAAGTACATTATCGACTTTTTGGGAAATATTACTTAATTTGCCGAAATAGACTATCATAGAAAACGGGAAATTTGTATCATCGAAAATGGGAAATATCTACTTTCCGGGAAAGTTGGTTATCTACTTTCCCGAAAAGTACATAATCTACTTTTCAGGACGGTAGATAACCAACTTTCCCGGAAAGTAGATATTTCCCATTTTTTATGATACAAATTTCCCGTTTTCAATGATAATCTATTTCGGAAAATAAGGTAATATTTCCCAAAAAGTCGAAAATCTACTGTCCTCGAAAATTCGATAATATACTTTCCGGAAAAGTAGATAATCTACTTTTCGGGAAGTAGATAATAACTTCCCGGAAAGTAGATGTTTCCAATTTTCTATAATACAAATTTCCCGTTTTTTATGATAATATACTTTGCAAAATTAGGTAATATTTCCCGAAAAGTCCACAATCTACTTCCCTGAAAAGTCGATAATCTTTCTGGAAAAGTAGATAATCTACTTTTCGGGAAAGTAGATAACCAACTTTCCCGGAAAGTAGATATTTCCCATTTTCTGTGATACAAATTTCCCGTTTTATATGATAATCTACTTTGCAAAATTAGGAAATATTTCCCCAAAAGTCGATAATCTACTTAACCGAAATTTATATAATCTCTTTCCTGGAAAGCAGATATTTCCCATTTTCTGTGATACAAATTTCTCGTTTTCTATGATAATCTACTTCGGAAAATTAAGTAATATTTCCCCAAAAGTCGATAATGTACTTCCCCAAAAGCCGATAATCTACTTTCCCGAAAAGTAGATTATCTACTTTTCGGCAATTCGATCGTGGGATGAGTTGTGGAGCAAACATCTCAGGTAGCTCGAGACAGGAAACTCACAATGTGCTCTCTGTATACATGTTGTATTGGATGTACAATGCAGCTTGGTGCTGGGAAGTGGCAGCATGGTTACAAGCGTGATGTAGAGAGAGCTGGTTGGTGAGGATGCTCAGAGGAGGACAGCTTGTGGGTCGCCATGCTCGCCGGAGGGAGCGAGGGCCGCCAGGCAGCGGCGGAGGAGGAGGTGTAGCTTGCTGCGGCTGTAGCTAGAAGAAGAGAGAGCTGGTTGGTGAGGATGCTCAGAGGAGGACAGCTTGTGGGTCGCCATGCTCGCCGGTGGGAGGGAGGACCGGCAGGCAGGCGGAGGAGGAGGAGGTGTTGCTGGCTGGTTGGTGTA
Source organism: Homarus gammarus (assembly GCA_958450375.1). Classification (NCBI taxonomy): domain Eukaryota; kingdom Metazoa; phylum Arthropoda; class Malacostraca; order Decapoda; family Nephropidae; genus Homarus; species Homarus gammarus. The sequence goes on along the minus strand of CAUDMG010001239.1, from coordinate 572,041 downwards.
GGTAGAAAGAGAGAGATCGCCACGAGGTCAGGTCTTAAGTAGCGGGGGGTAGGCGTGGCTTAGTAGTTGACCCCTGCTCCGTGGGCGGCGCTGGTTGACCTAGACCACGAGGTATACACTGGGGAATTCGTGGGGTCAGCTATGCAGCGACAAACAGCGCTTGTAGGGGAGAAATCCACTACAATACTCCCTCCTTCCCTCCAGGCGGTGTAGGAGACTTGTTGACTGCAGGGCTGCATAGCACATGTGAGGTAGAATGGGCGGTGCGTGCCTCATGTGAGACAACGGTGATGGCGTGGATGAGCCGGTCGCTGGGGACAACTGTCTAGATACACAATATCTGTGGGAGTAGAGAGGGAGAAAACGGGTGTGTGGAGGCGATGAATGTTGTGCTTCCCTCACGGCAGCTACAGAGTCGTCAGATGCGCCTGCTGGGGTGTGTGGGCCTGGGTCAGGAGCAGGGGCTGCTTCAGCAGAAGCGGATGAGGGCTCGTGACAGCAGCTGGGTCCAGGACAGCAGCAAGGTGCAGCACATTAGCAGGGAGTACCTGAGGGAGAAAAGAGGGGTTTGTGGGTCCGCGTCAGGAGCAGGGGCCTCGTCAGGATGAGCAGCAGGGGGTACTGCTGGGCCGGGGCGGCGTCTGAGGCAGGACGGGTGTGTTGGGGTCGGTAGAACGTGGTGCTTGGGGCAGGAATAGGAACGGCTGTCTGGTTAGAATAGCAGAGCTGCTCTAGGGTGTCTAACCTGCGGTGTAGAGACAGTAGCTGTAAAGCCGATGAGAGCTGCCTCTGCGTTGGTAAGCCAGTCTTCCATGTTGCTTGAAGACTGGGAGCGTGATTTGTTTCTCCTCCATCCTGTGTGAGTGGTCACTCCGGGGTCACCATTTGTGGGGTATGGGATGTTTGGTGTTCTCACTCAGGATGGGATGGAGAAAGGTGGAGTGGAATTCTCCCCTACAAACGCTGTTTGTCGCTGCCTAGCCGACCCATCAATTCCCCAGTGTATGCCTCGTGGTCTAGGTCAACCAGCGCCGCCATACACCACGGAGCGGGGGTCAACTGCTAAGCCACGCTATTTAAGACCTGACCTCGTGGTGCTCTCTCTCTCTACCTACAGCCGCAGCCAGCAACACCTCCTCCTCTGCCGCTGACTGGCGGCCTTCGCTCCTCCTCCGCCTGCCTGGCGGTCCTCTCTCCCGCTGGCGAGCACGGCGACCCACAAGCTGTCCTTCTCTGAGCGTCCTCACCAACCAGCTCTCTCTACATCACGCTTGTAACCATGCTGCCTTCCCAGCACCAAGCTGCATTGTACATCCAATACAACATGTATATAGAGAGCACATTGTGAGTTTCCTTTCTCCATTCCATCCTGAGTGTGAACCAAACAATCTCATACCCCACAAAGGAAACTCACAATGTGCTCTCTGTATACATATTGTATTGGATGTACAATGCAGCTTGGTGCTGGGAAGTGGCAGCATGGTTACAAGCGTGATGTAGAGAGAGCTGGTTGGTGAGGATGCTCAGAGGAGGACAGCTTGTGGGTCGCCATGCTCGCCGGAGGGAGCGAGGGCCGCCAGGCAGCGGCGGAGGAGGAGGTGTAGCTTGCTGCGGCTGTAGCTAGAAGAAGAGAGAGCTGGTTGGTGAGGATGCTCAGAGGAGGACCAGCTTGTGGGTCGCCATGTTCTCCGGCGGGAGCGAGGACCGCCAGGCAGGCGGAGGAGGAGGTGTTGCTGGCTGGTTGGTGTAGGTAGAAAGAGAGAGATCACCACGAAGTCAGGTCTTAAACATTGTTTTTTGTCGTATTATGTTAAAACAAACACTCATAAATCAACACAGCTAAAATTATGGGACGTGAAATGGTCTGTTTACTAACGATCAGCTGATGGGAAGATAGAGGGGTATGTTTGACAGTTGATGCCTAGGTCTAGTGCTTATTTATTTATCTGTCCTTCGGAGTGACTAAGTTTTTCTCTTATAAAATGTTACTAAACTGACATGTTCTAATTAATTTTATTACAAAGGGCTAAAATTATTATCTCTTGTGAAAAATATATGATGCTTATAATCAAATTATTCACTGTCTTGCAAGGATTCTAGCAATGCAAATTATATTCTCCTAACTTTAGTTTGTGGTATTATATAAGATAACAACTGTTAGCCTATAACCACACAACCCTGGCTGGGAAGATAGGGGGAGGGGCCTGTGATACGTTTGACAGTTGGGACCGAAGGTCTAGTGAAGTATTTATTTGTTTATTTATGTCCTTTAAATTTAGGGTTTTTTTTTATAAAATGTCACAGACGTGACCGGGGAGAATATAATTTATATTGCTGGATTCTTTTAAGATAGTGATTAATTTGAATATAATCATGCTATAGTTTGCACTAGACAAAATTTTTATTAATCATTTAGTACATTATTTTGAATACATATACAGTACAGCTTTGCCCTTAGGACAGTGTAGCGTGCCCAGAGAAACATTGTACTGCGCACATCATAGTCATTCCTAAAAACCCTCCTCTAATTCATATTACGCTACATAACATTCAAATCCACCGCGCTTGTAGAATCTCAGGAAACGGCAAACATTGATAAAGGATAAGTCACCTACTCAATGTTACTGAATCACTTGTTGAATTGTACCCAGGTACGGTTATATAATATTAATTGTATGTATTCGTAGCATTAAGGAGAACTCAAGGTATCTATAAGATGACTGGGAAAGTCCAGTTGATCCAGACTAGTGTACTTTAGGACTAGGTGTAGATCGTGGTTTGAAGGTCATACTATTTACGTCTGTGAACGTTTAGCGAACATAGCTTCCACAGATATCATATGAAAATACATGAGAACAATGATCTGGAAAAAGGATAAATGTATCAGAACTATGTGAGGTGTTGGCAGTGACCCAGAAACTATACTTGAAAGGAAATACCTTGTATGCATCGGTGTGAACTTAATATGCCTCGTATTCTTGTGTGACGGATACCCACGACATGTACAGTGATCAGAGAATCTTGTCTGTGTTCAAGTAGTGCTATGTGTGAGAGGAGGATCCCTAATTACAGTTTTAAGTGAAGTGGATATACCCACACTGTAATGGTCCTGATGATCGTGATACGAGCTAACCTGAAAACCTTAAGGATTCATATTACGCTCAAACGTCCACAAAACCTTCCGAGTCCCCCAGTGGAAACGTCCCACGTTTTCTATGTTTCCCCCGTCTTGGTCTTTGGGAGTAGACGCTGTATGTTGGGACCTGTTGCCATCCAAACCTTTGTAATCAATTTAATTTGGCTTTCGATAGCTGAGTCAGAGCATTGTTAGTGAAGATAATAATAGAGAATGAAAATGAGTTCATAGTCCCAATTTCAACGTCAGAGTGTAGTAAATTAATTCATCGGAATAGGAGTAGGTGGACTCCCTGGCCTGTTTTGAGTGAGGGCGCCGCGGGCATTTCAACCGTTAGTAAGTGCCCGTCCCTTCATCCATACAGGTATGCATTCCACTCTGTGTTGTAATTCGCCCTTCTTTAAGTGATTTGACCCAATTAATAGTTGATTGTGCAAGTGTTACAGTAACGTAGTTGATATGCTCTGAGTGAAGTCATATTTACGTCTTTAACGTCCCCTGAAACGTGATGTTGTTGTCACAGTTAGTGAGTGCCCGTCCCTTCATCCATACAGGTCCCCTGACGCTGATTCCCGTTTGTCTCCCGATCCCATTGTGATTCTTGAATCGCTCTACCATCCAACAACGGCCTCGGATGTATTAGATGTCCAGCCGGGATCATATGTGAGAAGATGGCACCGATGCGGCCGGATTAATGTGCCCCAAGGCTTCGTTGGGCCAGACCCCAGACCCGCCATGTGTCTGGCTACTCCACAATAACAAAGGCCGCGAGCCCTAGTGTTCTCCCCTGGGTTACTCCGTGGAAGTATATGTCCACAGAGAGTGTTATAACATAGATTTCCCCCTTTGATTTTATATTAATAAACTTGTTCTTTGAGAATTTTAGGAGTATTCATTTCTCCCACAGTATTTTACCTTTATTTCCATCCAAGTGACCTGATACCAAAATTACCATATTCACGGGCCTAGACCCTCGACCATGCTACCAAAAGAATGTCCATGCTACCCAAGAATAGGTGACGGAACTGAGTAGAGTAAGAACTAAGAGAAGTAAATAAGATGAGGGTGGTGTAGAAACAGAGAGGGAGTCGGGCCCCCTCACATTGGTGACAGACCGAGAATGCGCCCCCTCACATTGGTGGCAGCTCGAGAACCCGCCCCCTCACAACGCTATGAACATTCGGCTTTTGTTTCAGGGTAGCGTCCTTTGTGCCCGGCCTACAGGTGTGAGTTGTTGATATAGCCCAATTAATTTCCTCAAGAACTGTCAAACCCGAACCGTATTCTAGTATGTAAGTTAGGATTAAAATATGTATTTATAAGACATGAGATTACAATATACAGGAAAGTGTACATGTGAGACCCATAAGAAATCAAAGTGAAAATTAAAGATTGGAAACTGTAGGCCTACGTTGGTGAGAGGAGCGTGGGACCTCGAGCCTCAGTAGCACCTACTCTCTCATCAACCCAGGTCAGTTAACTTCATCAGGCTGTATTCAGCCCTAAAAAAAAGAAACTGATATAGCAGTTATTACAATTAAAACTTTGCCTGATGTATAAAGTGAAATAGTAATGTGTTGGGGTGGGTGATAGCGGCCTGTAGGGTTTCGTGATATAATGTTGTCTAGCACTCAGGATGGGTGGAAACTCTAAGGTGGTTTTCTTATATAATATAAGTTATATGGTAGACAGTCTGGTACTGGAGGTGCCGTGTGGTGAGGAGCTGCTCAGTAGACACGTTCGGTGAGTAGCGTGTTGAAGGAGGTAGATGTGCAGGAGCTTCGTTAGAGAAGATGTTGCCTGTTGCTGGCCTCCAGGTTGAATGAGAACGGGACAGCGAGGAGCTTGCTTGGAGGAGGTGTTGCATGTTCAGGAACCGAGAGCAGAATAAGAGAGCAGGTTGGTGAGGACGCTCAGAGAAAGACAGCTGGTGGGTCACCATGCTCGCCGGCGGGAGCGAGGACCGCCAGGCAGGCGGAGGAGAAGCGAGGGCCGCCAGGCAGCGGCGGAGGAGGAGGTATTGCGTGTTCAAGAAGAGAGGCCAGAATGAATCTCAATGGAGAGACAGAGCTTATATACACAGCAGCCGTGAGTCACCCGTGAGTCAACCGTGGGAAGCCGCCGGTCTTTTGACTCCATTGCTAGGATACTGTGGCATCTGGTGACGCCTCCCCCCCCCCCCCCCCCCTGGGCCGCTCGTTTGGTTGCTTGGGAAGACGTAGCAGGTGGCATGCGGCTACGCAGTTGTAGGGGAGACGTCCACTACAATACTCCCCCTTCCCTCCAGGCGGTGTAGGAGACTTGTTGTCTGTAGAGTTGCTTAGCACATGTGAGGCAGAACGGGCGGTGCATGCCTCATGTGAGACAACGGCAATGGCGTGGATGAGCCGGTCGCTGGATACAACTGCCTATATACACACTATCTGTGGGAGGAGAGAGGGAGAAAAGGGTGTGTGTAGGCGATGAATGTTGTGCTTCCCTCATGACAGGTACAGAGTCGTCAGATGCGCCTGCTGGGGTGTGTGGGCCTGGGTCGGCAGCAGGGGCTGCGTCAGCAGAAGCCGATGAGGGCTTGTGACAGCAGCTGGGTCCACGACAGCAGCAGGGTGCAAGACATTAGCAGGGAGTACCTGAGGGAGAAAAAGGGTGTGTGGAGGCGATGAATGTTGTGCTTCCCTCACGGCAGGTACTGAGTCGTCAGATGCGCCTGCTGGGGTGTGTGGGCCTGGATCAGGAGCAAGGGCTGCGTCAGCAGAAGCGGATGAGGGCTCGTGACAGCAGCTGGGTCCGCGACAGTAGCAGGGTGCAGGACATTAGCAGGGAGTACCTGAGGGAGAAAAGAGGGGTGTGTGTGTGTCTGCACTAATAATAAATAAATAATAATAATTAACGGTTTATTGAAAGAGCTTGGCAGCCAGAAGGCTGAAAATATACAGTTACATATTTGGGGAGTGGGTTACGAATTACAAATAATATACAAGTAACATAAGTGACACAAATAAGACATATAACAACTTAGATGGGGAAAAGCTCAAACTACAGTTCAATTCAGCATAGTGACAGTGTTACAGTATTACAAGTTATTGATAATTTTTACAATGGTTGGGACTGGGCTGTTCTTATAGCGATCAGTTCGTGCACGTATGGGCTGGATGCGGTTGTGGTGTCGAACAGCAATTCTCGGACAAGGGACCTCGGGTGGTAGTAGGAGCCGGTGTCGGGGATGGTGTAGAAGCTTCTTACCAAATTTGCAGATGAGGTCGTGGTGATGGTCAGTGAGAGTCGAAAGGGTCAGTGTGTTGAGCGCTTCTTGATATGTGGAGTAGGAGGAGGAGAGAATAATCTTGCATGCCCTCTTTTGCACTTTTTCTAGGTGTTTACGCTGTGTGGCATTTAGGGAGGAAGACCAGGTGGGGGAGGCATAGGTGAGCTTGGGAAGTATGAATGTTGTGTAAACACTGAGGAGCTCGTGTGCAGGAACTCCGAGGGACTTGAGTCGGCGGAGGAGGTGGAGACGGAAACTGGAGGATTTGACAACTTCATTGACGTGTGGTTTCCAATTTAGTTTGTTGTCTATGGTGACGCCGAGGAGCTTCGTGGAATCTACGACCTGGAGTGTGTTCGGACCTAGAGTAATGGAAGGAGGTGGGACAATGTCGGAGGAGAGGTTGATGTGCATAACCATGGTCTTGGTATGGTTGATGGTGACATGGTTGTTGGTAGCCCAGTTTTGGAGACTGTTCAATAAATCCTGAAGGGCGGTATAGTTGGGAGCAGAATTGTTGACGCTGATCCCAATGGTGGAGTCGTCGACATATTTCCAGCGAGCAGGGGTTTCTCTTAGGGCATCATTGATGAGCATAAGGAAGCAGAGTGGTCCCATCTTGGTGCCTTGGGGGACGCCACAGGTGAGTGACTGAAAGGTGGAGACAGCCCCTCGGAAGCGTACAGCTTGGCGTCGGTCACTGAGGAAGTCTGTAAGCCATGGTATGAGGCTTCTTCGAAGCCCGAGGTCAATAGCTTTGTTGATGATTATATTGTGGTCGACTAGGTCGAACGCTTTAGTGAAATCAATGAAGGCGACAGCTACAGACGTTTTTCGTTTCTCGAGATGGCGGTATATGTAATCGAGAAAGCTGACAAGACAGTGAGTGGTGGAGGAAGTTTTCATGTTGCCAAATTGCTGAGGGTCTACGACTCCTGCAATATCAGCATAAGCCCAGTCGAACACAAAACTTTCACAGATTAGGCTGGGTATTGGGGTGATTGCAATAGGTCGTAGCTGATTTAAGGATTGTGGGCTGGTTGACTTGGGCACTGGTGATACATAAGAGGTCTTCCAGTCAGCTGGGCATCTGGCTTGACTGAGAGAAGCATTGATGATGGAGCAGAGGGGTTTAGCAAGCTCCGGGGAGAACTCCTTGAAGAGTTTCATTGGTAAGTCAATGGGGGTGGTAGAGCGTTTTAATTTTAGTTTGTCCAGGCGTTTTGCTACGTCAAATTCTTCTACTAAGTCAGTGGGAAGGGAGGCTGGTAGGTAAGCAGGGAGAGTGGTTGTGTCAAGCCGTGGGAGCGTCTGGCATATAGTAGCGAACAGAGGCCGCAGCAGGGGTTACTGCTGGGCCGGGGTCGGCGTCTGAGGCAGGACGGGTGTGCTGGGGTCGGTAGGACGTGGTGCTTGAGGCAGGAAGAGGAGCTGGTGTCTGCTTAGAGTAGCAGAGCTGCTTCTGTGTGGATAAGCCAGTCTTCCATGCTGCTTGAAGACTGGGAGCGTGATCAGTTTCTCCTCCATCCTGTGTGAGTGCGAATCTCCGGGAGTCACCATTTGTAGGGTTTTGTGATGTAATGTTGTCTAGCACTCAGGATGGATGGAAACTCTGAGGTGGTTTTCTTATATAATATAAGTTATATGGTAGACAGTCTGGTGCTGGAGGTGCTGTGTGGTGAGGAGCTGCTCAGTAGACACGTTCGGTGAGTAGCGTGTTGAAGGAGGTAGATGTGCAGGAGCTTCGTTAGAGAAGATGTTGCCTGTTGCTGGCCTCCAGGTTGAATGAGAACGGGACAGCGAGGAGCTTGCTTGGAGGAGGTGTTGCATGTTCAGGAACCGAGAGCAGGTTGGTGAGGACGCTCAGAGAAGGACAGCTGGTGGGTCGCCATGCTCGCCGGCCGGAGCGAGGACCGCCAGGCAGGCGGAGGAGAAGCGAGGGCCGCCAGGCAGCGGCGGAGGAGGAGGTGTTGCGTGTTCAAGAAGAGAGGCCAGAATGAATCTCAATGGAGAGACAGAGCTTATATACACAGCAGCCGTGAGTCAACCGTGGGAAGCCGCCGGTCTTTTGACTCCGTTGCTAGGATACTGTGGCATCTGGTGACGCCCCCCCGCCCTGGGCCGCTCGTTTGGTTGCTAGGGAAGACGTAGCAGGTGGCATGCAGTTACGTAGTTGTAGGGGAGACGTCCACTACAGGCCCATCAGGCATCATTTCTCAGTGGCACCTACTCTCTCATCAACACAGGTTCCCGGATTTTTTAACTCACCAGAACGGCGGCCATTACCTCGTGTTGGCCCCACCATGTGAGATGACTACTCACAGCTATGCTACTCCGCTGTGAACCTGTAGATTCCCGGCATGCCACCACAAATGAGTAGGAATATTTAATGGAATGCTTGAGAAACTCCAAGGTCGTCACTTGGAACGACCTATAATACCAGGCGTAGAAACAGTACTGATATGTGTACCTAGAAATTACAAGGAGTCCCATACTGTGAGTGTGGAGTGTAACAGGTGTGGTGAGATGGTGCTTCAGGGAGGCGAGATGGTGCTACTATGTATGACAACCTAAGGTGCTATATTCCATACAGGTGGAGCAGTCTGACGTGTTGAGTGTTATTGTAAGAAGGGATGACCGAGGTAAGGTCACTGATTGTTATGCAATAAGTATGTGGATGACACACAATTAATGTAAGACGCCTGTTGTCGAGCAGGGTAACCAAAATCATCGTTGTTCTTCTGAGGAAGGCCAACTCACTTGTACTTTAACGGAATGCAGTATGTTTTATAAGGAATAAATTAGTTAAGACATGTTATTGTTTCACCCTTCTGTCCCCTTATCGATCTGGTCAATGAAAAACCCAACCCAATGCCTAGTCCACTCTGCCCGCTACCTAACGACCTACATACTGCCCAGAGGGGGTCTGGTGGCAGCAACCCTTAGATATTAAGAATAGAGTTAAGTTATCCCCTTAGACTTAGTGACCCCAGAATCTGGCAGTATAACATTAGGCACAAAATTTTAAATATGATGTGCCAGATTGACTCGCGCAAAATAGGAAAGATTCGCTTTAAATTAAAACATTGTCCTTAATTGTGGGTGTCGCTTTAAATCAATAATCTTAAATTGAATCGCTTTAAATCAACCATCTACTGTACAGTAGTAGAACCTCTATAAATCGGACTAATTGGGGCAGACCCCCAAGTTTGAAAAATGCAAAAATCCAAAAAAAGCAAACACTTGTAGTGTAATTCTCCCCTACAAACGCTGTTTGTCGCCGAGTAGTCGACCCCACCAATTCCCCAGTGTATGCCTTGTGGTCTGGGTCAACCAGCGCCGCCATACGTCACGGAGCGGGGGTCAACTACTAAGCCACGCCTACCCCCGCTATTTAAGACCTGACCTCGTGGTGACCTGCCTCTTTTCTACCTACACCAACCAGCCAGCAACACCTCCTCCGCCTGCCTGGTGGTCCTCGCTCCCGCCGGCGAGCATGGCGACCCACAAGCTGGTCCTCCTCTGAGCATCCTCACCCACCAGCTCTCTCTACATCACGCTTGTAACCATGCTGCCTTCCCAGCATCAACCTGCATTGTACATCCAATACAATATGTATATAAAGAGCGCATTGTGAGTTTCCTTTCTCCAACCCATCCTGAGTGTGAAACAAACAATCCTGAACCCCACAATGGTGACCCCCGGAGATTCGCACTCACACAGGATGGAGGAGAAACTGATCACTCTCCCAGTCTTCAAGCAACATGGAAGACTGACTTACCCAAACAGAAGCAGCTCTCATCGGCTCTACAACTACTGTCTCTACACCGCAGGTCAGACACCCTAGAGCAGCTCTGCTACTCTAAGCAGACAGTCGCTCCTCTTCCGACCCCAGCACACCCGTCCTGTCTCAGACGCCGACCCCGGCCCAGCAGTAACCCCTGCCGCCCCTGATGCGGCCTCTGTTCCTGAGTGCGGACCCACACACCCCTCTTTTCTCCCTCAGGTACTCCCTGCTAATGTCCTGCACCCTGTTGCTGTCGTGGACCCAGCTGCTGTCACGAGCCCTCATCCGCTTCTGCTGACGCAGCCCCTGCTCCTGACCCAGGCCCACACACCCCAGCAGGCGCATCTGACGACTCTGTACCTGCCGTGAGGGAAGCACAACATTCATCGCCTCCACACACCCTTATTCTCCCTCTCTACTCCCACAGATATTGTGTATCTAGACAGTTGTCCCCAGCGACCGGCTCATCCACGCCATCGCCGTTGTCTCACATGAGGCATGCACCGCCCGTTCTGCCTCACATCTGCTATGCAACCCTGCAGACAACAAGTCTCTTACACCACCTGGAGGGAAGGGGGAGTATTGTAGTGGAATTCTCCCCTACAAACGCTGTTTATCTCCGAGTAGTCGACCCCACCAATTCCCCAGTGTATGCCTTGTGGTCTGGGTCAACCAGCGCCGCCATACATCACGGAGCGGGGGTCAACTACTAAGCCACGCCTACCCCCGCTATTTAAGACCTGACCTCGTGGTGACCCGCCTCTTTTCTACCTACACCAACCAGCCAGCAACACCTCCTCCGCCTGCCTGGTGGTCCTCGCTCCCGCCGGCGAGCATGGCGACCCACAAGCTGGTCCTCCTCTGAGCATCCTCACCAACCAGCTCTCTCTACATCACGCTTGTAACCATGCTGCCTTCCCAGTGTAACGGGCCGAGTTTTCTGTTTTCAATAATTTACCATCCAGCTATTCTTTTCTGCTAGTATTCGACTTATTCATATACTTATATGTTCTGTGTAGTACTCTTATACTGCCAGATCTGGGGTCACTAAATTTAAGGGGATAACTTAACTCTAAACTTAATTTCTAAGGGTCGCTGCCACCAGACCCCCTCTTGACAGCATGTAGCTCGTTAGGTAGCGGGCAGAGTGGACTAGGCATTGGGTTAGGTTTTCCATTGATCAGATCGATAAGGGTAAAGAAGGGTGAAACCATAACATGTCTTCATTGATTTATTTCTTATAAAACACACTGGTAAAAACACATACAACCACACTGTGGACCATAATTCCAAGGCCTGTCCCAGGGTATAGCACTGGCGCCTCTAACAACTGTTGTTGTGGTCGGTTACACTCCGACCCGAGATGGGTCTGGGGTCATCGGCCCACGAGGTAGAGTAGTGCCGATTAATCATGACGAATCAGCGCCATCACTCCTATATTGACCACTGCTGGGTATCCACCGGCTCCGAGCGACCGGTGGGTTTCAATTAAGCCCACCCTCGATCTGGAGACAAACGTGAATCAGCGTCAGGGAACTGAGAAACATGACAACACCAACCAACTCTCTTGTCTGGACGACAGACGTATTTACGTTATATTACTTCTACACTGGGTGAATGACAATTCAACTGTTAAATCATGAACACTGGTGAACACTGATAATCACTACAATTGACTGAATTAACTGAATGGCTAGGAAACAACATACCTGGAGACAAACGTGAATCAGCGTCAGGGAACGCTGATGCCTCGCCATCTCGAGCTTATATACCCCTGAGTTGCCAGTGATCGCTACTCAGGCAATGACAATAATTACAAACAAACTAACTGTTACTCATTCAAAGATGACCCTCAGTTGACAAAGGTCTGGCAAATTACTTGGGTTGATTAAAACAGACTAATTCAAGGTTGCGTTGGCCAGTAGAGAGTGCAATAAACGTAGTGACAACTGTGTTTGAAGGCGGGGCTTACCGAGAGTGATCCTGAGGGTAAAACGCTCCCGAGATTCTACAAGCGCGGTGGATTTGAATATTATGTAGCGTAATATGAATTAAACGGGTTTTTAGGCATGGCAATGAGTTGCGCAGTACACTCTTTCCAATGAGTATCCTGTTTTATATACTTATCCTTCTTCAGTTCTTTACACACATACTTACTTTTATATATTCTTGCTTATATTCTTATATGTTCTTTATCTCTATATACCTTATATTCTTATATATTCTTACATAAGTAACTCTTATGCTTCTCTGCTTATATTTTCCAAGTCAATGTTCTTTCTTTTCATTTCCTGTCATATATTATGATCTCTTCCATATATATTTGGTTCTAGTTATATTCTAAACCATGGATTAACCTGGGAAACCATGTCTTTCTTATTACCACACTTATTATACTTACACCGGTAGAACTGCCACCACCCAGGATTTTTCTAGAATATAACATCTCTTAGTTAACTGTTAGGTAGCGAGCTTCTAGGCACGTGAGTTAGTTATTTTCTGAGAACCAATGTGGGAAAGGATAGAGTGGTGATACTCATAGACGTAGATTACTAATTCAACATTTATTAACACAGTGATTGGATAAGATGCAACTTAGATTCACTCAGACAAAGCAGAACTGCAATTTATTTATTAAGTCATCAAACACTTCAAGAACTTATTACCTCATTAAATACCTCCAAATACTTATTACTTCAATCGACAATTGTGGTATTGTCACTCTGCCAAATGATATTCAGTACTGGGTATACACCAGATATCACTGGACCCTCAGGTCTTACCTTACCAAGTAGCAAATTAACTCTTCACTTCTTGGTTATATCATTATACTCTCAGATTATCATTTCATGGTCACTACCAATGAATACATAACACACTGGACAACTCCACAATTATCTCAACATACAATACCTCCTGTTAATTCACAAGGAACGACATGGCACTTTTAACTCTCATTCAGTGGTTCAATACTTAACCTGGGATACTATATTTCTGCTAGTTATCCCCCAAACAAGATACCATAATACTTAGGCCTATGTAACTGTGAGGAGTGCCCCAGGGTAACGCTGGTCTCTACAACAAATGAAGATCGCTGTTAGGGGTCGGTTGTAGACCGACACACGCTCAGGGAGTGGGTGCCTGATTTGTAGGAAACGGACTTCCCAGTTCAGTCCTGTCGAATTAACGGCATCGTCCAACCCGGTTACCGCCCCACGTTAGCCGATGAGTATTCAGCTCAACACACTGGAGAGACGTTGAGGAAGTCACGAATGCGTAAAGGTCTAACTTCAACTATACAAAACATACGCCTGGCAACGGTTCAGACGATATCTAAATCTCTACGTTACTCGACTTAATTGGCACAGAATTCACTATGTTAACACATGAGCACTGATATTCACCAAAATTGACTAAGTTAAACTGAATTAATAGGCGGCGGGAACACACGTTAACATACCTGGAGAGACGTTGAGGAAGTCACGAATGCGTGATTCTCCCTCGTGTAGAGGTATATACGTGCACCCGCGGGGCAGCTTGGGCCTCCGTATTCATACCAGAAGGGTCGATCTTACCAACAACATAACTTCTCTATCATTTTGGATCACTGTATACTTAGTTATGAACTCCGGTGTTCTTGATCAGGGTAATTTCCTATGTCTATTCATATAATCTAATCAGAGGTTGAGCTTGCCAGGAAAAGGTGGAATATACACGTTGATAACATTAATTCTGCAAGCTCAGGCTTGAGGCGAACAAGGCGCTATCACTGGGAGGCGCTAGATCTTGGAGATTATACCAGTTGACAGAATAGTTCAGGAGATTAATGACTTTCTTAAATAGACAACTGACACTAATTAAACTATAAACATCAGATTCTCTGATGTCGGGGCGACAAAATGATATAACTTCAGGCGCGATCAGAAACTCATGGATACCCCCACGGACGACATAAAATACGCCACTCTAGCTGGCAAACTCGACACTCACTTACTTGACACGTTCTACTAACGATAAGGACAGTTGAAGCGTTCTACCCCACTCACAATGGATCTTGAATGTTCCCACTGTAAACAGACATATCTAAGTTGACTTAAAACAAGGGTGTTCTCTCTCACACTCAAATTCATTATATAGAGAGGTTGGTTTCAGTAAGTCAGAGAAAATGGGATAACGGAGGACTGAGGTGTCTTGAAGTGATGAGAAAACGGACTCCTCAGATGGAGGACTCAAACGAAAGCCGAGTTACATGTTTTGTGGGCTATTGAGCGTAATATGAATCATTTGATTTTGGCGCTAACTGACGTGTAAGACCGTGGTCATTACACCAGCACCAAGCTGCATTGTACGTCCAATACAACATGTATATAGAGAGCACATTGTGAGTTTCCTTACTCCATTCCATCCTGAGTGTGAACCAAATATCCTGAACCCCACACACAATATGGGTGGATGGGGGGTGATAATAACACTGCTTATCTGAATCAGTTGTTATGTTATTACTGCACTTCAGCAACTAAGGTCTTTAAGTGTATTGTAGCGCATTGCAATGTGGCCGGTTGTCAATTCTCTTTGTATGGGCACACAAACGTACGTACAAGTAGATATCTTCACTCAGGAATGTGGTTGGATAGAAACTCACGATGCGCTTTCTATATATATATATATATTGTTGTACAGCGCAGTGCGTAGGAGTGACTAGGTGAGGAGCTGAGAGAGATGTTGCTGGTCCAGTAGCTGAGTGTAGAATGTCCTCCCTGGGCAGGCATGGCCGTATTTATACAATTTACCAGGATCAGGATCTGGGGTGCGCGTAGCGAGAGGACCAATCACAGCGGCTCAAGCGTAAGGTGTGAAACGCTCTGATCCTGAACTGGAGGTTGATGGTCGAGACTAGGTCGGCGATCGTACCCCTACGTCCTCTGCATAGACCTAGTCTCTCGGCGTAGCTTGCTGCACGCGTCACACATCCTCTCTAACCCTCTCACGATGAACGGTTACGAGTTCGATAACGTGGCGCGGATTCGTCCGGACACGCCGACCTGCCCCAAGCAACTAAATCTCCTAGTTCTCCAGAAGTTCTTTGTAGCTAATGGGATCTTGGGAGTCACCAAGGTGGAGCGTCTAAAGCTCCATGGAGACATCAGGATCACCTTCGCCGAAAAGGGCATGCCCGCCCAGCTCGCGGAGATTCCTGACATCAACGGCATCCCATTCAAAATGATTGCCTACATGTGGGACAACTTGAAGCTGGGAGTTATCTCCCACGCCGAAATTGCCCACATGGACCAAGACGAACTAAGCGAGCTCCTCCAGGGGCAGCTCCAAGTTGTAAAGATGCTGTCCGACACCACTGCCCTTGTCGGACACCACACCACCTTACCCGAAGAGGCTCAACTGGCGTGGGTAACTGTGCCAGTGAAGCCCTACTGCAGACCGAATCGGTGTTACAAGTGCCAACACTATGGACACACTGTAAATAAGTGTGAGGCGCAGGAGGACACCTGCTCCAAGTGTGGCAGCCCTGGACACCGCTACACGGTCTGCCCCAACGAAGAAAAGAAATGCGCTGCTTGTGGTGGCCCACACTCCTCCGCCGACCGGAACTGCCCCAGATGGAAGGAGGAGTGCAGGGTAGCCAAAGTTCGCCTCGAGAAAAAAATGAGCTACAAAGAGGCCCTCCTTGCTGTACGCTCTCAAGAAAAGAAAAAACCAGCACAAAAGAAAAACCAAAAAAAGAAAAACCAAGAAAAGAAAACTGTCGAGAAGACGCCCACCGCACAAAACCAAGATCACCACGTGGCCCGTGAAGCTGAAGCCCACGTGGTCAACCTCACCGCCTCTGACTTCTTCCACACCTTTGAGAGCCCATCTCTCGTGGAAGATGAACAACAAGACCCAAACACAAACGAATGGACATTCCAAGAAAGCAAGAAGAGGAGAAGAGAGAGAAGAAAATCGACCCCAAGCTAAGAAGACCAAGACATCTTCTCCACACAAGAAACCAAAACTCATTCAAGCCGCCCAAGCACTGAACATCCATTGCCCAACCCAACCGCGCTGCACCTGACGCGTGACCAATCGCCGGCCTGGCCTTGTCTTGTCGCCTCCCAGCTGCCCCCACCCCTGAACCCCTCACGCAAGCGATGTCTAGCCACCGCATCTGTTCTCTCCTTCTAAAATTCACTTCCATCCTCTCTTTATTCTTCCTCTGAACCTCCTTCCCCCCTGTCACTAGCATTTTTCTGATTCTGATTCTGCTGCACAGCATCCTCTCTAACCCTCTCACGATGAACGGTTACGAGTTCGATAACGTGGCGCGGATTCGTCCGGACACGCCGACCTGCCCCAAGCAACTAAATCTCCTAGTTCTCCAGAAGTTCTTTGTAGCTAATGGGATCTTGGGAGTCACCAAGGTGGAGCGTCTAAAGCTCCATGGAGACATCAGGATCACCTTCGCCGAAAAGGGCATGCCCGCCCAGCTCGCGGAGATTCCTGACATCAACGGCATCCCATTCAAAATGATTGCCTACATGTGGGACAACTTGAAGCTGGGAGTTATCTCCCACGCCGAAATTGCCCACATGGACCAAGACGAACTAAGCGAGCTCCTCCAGGGGCAGCTCCAAGTTGTAAAGATGCTGTCCGACACCACTGCCCTTGTCGGACACCACACCACCTTACCCGAAGAGGCTCAACTGGCGTGGGTAACTGTGCCAGTGAAGCCCTACTGCAGACCGAATCGGTGTTACAAGTGCCAACACTATGGACACACTGTAAATAAGTGTGAGGCGCAGGAGGACACCTGCTCCAAGTGTGGCAGCCCTGGACACCGCTACACGGTCTGCCCCAACGAAGAAAAGAAATGCGCTGCTTGTGGTGGCCCACACTCCTCCGCCGACCGGAACTGCCCCAGATGGAAGGAGGAGTGCAGGGTAGCCAAAGTTCGCCTCGAGAAAAAAATGAGCTACAAAGAGGCCCTCCTTGCTGTACGCTCTCAAGAAAAGAAAAAACCAGCACAAAAGAAAAACCAAAAAAAGAAAAACCAAGAAAAGAAAACTGTCGAGAAGACGCCCACCGCACAAAACCAAGATCACCACGTGGCCCGTGAAGCTGAAGCCCACGTGGTCAACCTCACCGCCTCTGACTTCTTCCACACCTTTGAGAGCCCATCTCTCGTGGAAGATGAACAACAAGACCCAAACACAAACGAATGGACATTCCAAGAAAGCAAGAAGAGGAGAAGAGAGAGAAGAAAATCGACCCCAAGCTAAGAAGACCAAGACATCTTCTCCACACAAGAAACCAAAACTCATTCAAGCCGCCCAAGCACTGAACATCCATTGCCCAACCCAACCGCGCTGCACCTGACGCGTGACCAATCGCCGGCCTGGCCTTGTCTTGTCGCCTCCCAGCTGCCCCCACCCCTGAACCCCTCACGCAAGCGGTGTCTAGCCACCGCATCTGTTCTCTCCTTCTAAAATTCACTTCCATCCTCTCTTTATTCTTCCTCTGAACCTCCTTCCCCCCTGTCACTAGCATTTTTCTGATTCTGATTCTGCTGCACGCTGATTGGCTGGTCGGAGTGCGGCCGGAGCTCAGTTGGAAGTTGTAGGGGAGAGTAGCCACTACAGTATGACAAGAGTAATTAAAAAAATATGAAACAGACCTCTGGGTTGAAAACCAGACTTAAATCTGGTTGTCAACAACAGTTTTAGCAGAAATGATTGGTATTTACTGTTAAGTGTTATATGTAAGCAACCACAGAAATTGTCTTATGAATAGAGAGAAAGCTGTAAACTGTACAGTACTATAAAGATAAAAATAAGAACAAATAAGTGTAAGAGTATATTGTAAGTGGAAAACAAGTGTATATCTGGGAGTAGCTGGGGGGGGGGGGGGGGGGTAGTATGGGAGAGTGGCTCCCTCCCCCTCCTCCCCACAAGATTCCTTAACTTTTCTTCATGTGTTTTCTCCATAATTCTCATATAATTTACGATCATTTGGTACAAGGTTGATAAAATATTATCCTAAAAGTATGAACTTTCCTGGAAAAAGACTCCCACACTGAACACCAAAATGTCTGTCTTCAACACTTAGTAAATTAGTACAGTACTGTAGTGTATTTATCATCACTTAATAAGTAATATTGTCGTGTACAAGTATTAAACATTTGCCTAAGTGTACAAGCAGTCAAATTGAATCATCATATAACACTCAAAAGTAGTAAATAACATTGTTAGGAAGTAATCTTCATATCAAATACTATAAAGTGTGTTATAGTGACCCCTGTTGTACCCTGGTCATCTGCGGAGAGCTCTCACACGAATGCATCTTGAGTAAATAGCCTTCTGATACAGCTTCTACTTTCAAGTCATATTACAAATTACGTACAGTATTGTATTTTTTTCTATATCATTGAAGATGTTATATTAATCATGATGAACCATAAACCATAAGAGGCCAATCATATGAGAATATAATACTGAATCAATAAATAAATAAACCTGAAGAATGCTCCACAACTGATCAGCCCTAGCCTGCTTACATGCTTGTAGTGGAGTCCTCCCCTACAAACGCCGTGTGTCGCTGACTGGCCAATCCCCAGCGAATCTACCGGCGTATCCCTCGTGGTCAAGGTCAGGTAACCAGCGACGCCAAACAAAGCGGGGGGCCTACCATCAAGCCACGCCAACCGCGGTTATATAAGACCTCACCTGGCCTTCATCGCTCTCTTTCTACTTACCGCCACCAGCAAGCAACATCTCTCAACAGCTCCATACACACGCTCCCTCAGAAAGCTCCTCGCCCTACAGGAACTCTGAGCGAGCTTCGCCCGACTTAGTATCTCTTTAACACTGTGCTGTGCAACAATATATATACGAGAAACACACTGTTTTCTATTTCTACCTCAATCCTGAGTGTTGGATAATTTCATGTACGTACGTTGTGAGGCCAAATAAGAGACCCTGACAACCTGCCACGACAGTACGCTACATACCCAAGAGTCTTAGTTCTCAGTTGGCCTAGAGTAAATCTGATTAAACCACTGTATAGTATTCAGTAAGTGTTGTTCATTTCATAAGATTTTTTTATTTTTCTTCCCCATTTCTTAGAACAGGTAATTTTTTATTTATTTATTTATTTTTGTTTTGTATTTCTGGTGACCAGAGCACTTCAGTCTGACAAAAGCAAATTCCGATATACTGAAGCCCAATTTATCGAGGATTTATATCGAAATATCGAATACTTAGTCAAGTGGGAAAGTATAGGATGCTTTCCATAATCCAAAATGAAAATGTTCCAGACCTATTTTCAACAAAATTTCTAAACAAATATACCATAAAACAAGTCAATACAACATTATTTTTAAAATACAGCTCCTCCCCGACTTAAGACGGGGTTAGGGACCCAAATCCAGGTCGTAAGTCGAAATGGTCGTAAGTCAAAAATGCTTAAATAATACATAGAAAATCTAAAATGGGTGTCTCTTTTTCTTCTCAGCACCACAAAACTCTCACTTTTAAGCTTGCCTGCCATTTTTAAGTGAATTACAAATAAAAACTTTGTCTGTGTACTGATGTTGGGACTCGAAAATATGTAATTTGACAAAATTTTGGTACGATTGAGGCAGGTCATAAGTGAGGGTGGTCGTAAGTCAAGCAGGTTTGATTGCTCCTGCTCTCTTGCTTGCAGGGTAAGAGATAGGGCATATCGAGCTATGAAACTATCTCTTCCTATTACCCACACCTCTTTCATTACTTCTAGGAATCGTTGTAAGGCTATTCTTCGTAGGGCCAAGCGGAATTTTATTAAAAGAAAGACTGCTGTCCTGACTAATTCTTCCTCCAGTAAATCCTTCTGGTCCTTAGCTAAAAACATCTGTAACAACTTCTGCACGCCTTCTTTTCCTCCCCTCTTCCGTCCCAATAACTCTATAGCTAACTCTCCCCCTGAGAAAGCCAACCTCTTTGGCACCTTATTCTCCTCTAATTCCACCTTAGACGATTCCCACTCTACCCCTCCTACTGAACCTATGCACTTTCCTATAATCTCCACTCACAGGGTTGCCGGTGTGTTATCCAGGTTGGATGTGAGTAAGGCGCATGGACCAGACGGAATACCCCCTCGTGTTCTGAGGGAGTGTGCTGAACCCCTGGCCCGTGCTTGGTCGCCTTGTGGGGTATGAGATGTTTGGTGTTCACACTCAGGATGGAATGGAGAAAGGAAACTCACAATGTGCTCTCTATATACATGTTGTATTGAATGTACAATGCAGCTTGGTGCTGGGAAGGCAGCATGGTTACAAGCGTGATGTAGAGAGAGCTGGTTGGTGAGGACGCTCAGAGAATGACAGCTTGTGGGTCGCCATGCTCGCCAGCGGGAGAGAGGACCGCCAGGCAGGCGGAGGAGCGAGGCCCGCCGGGCAGCAGCGGAGGAGGAGGTGTTGCTGGCTGTGGCTGTAGGTAGAGAGAGAGCGAGAGGCAGATCACCGCGAGGTCAGGTCTTAAATAGCGGGGGTAGGCGTGGCTTAGCAGTTGACCCCCGCTCCGTGGTGTATGGCGGCGCTGGTTGACCTAGACCACGAGGCATACACTAGGGAATTGATGGGGTCGGCTAGGCAGCGACAAACAGCGTTTGTAGGGGAGAATTGCACTACAATACTCCCCCTTCCCTCCAGGCTGTGTAGGAGACTTGTTGTCTGCAGGGTTGCATAGCACATGTGAGGCAGAACGGGCGGTGCATGCCTCATGTGAGACAACGGCGATGGCGTGGATGAGCCGGTCGCTGGGGGACAACTGTCTAGATACACAATATCTGTGGGAGTAGAGAGGGAGAATAAGTGTGTGGAGGCGATGAATGTTGTGCTTCCCTCACGGCAGGTACAGAGTCGTCAGATGCGCCTGCTGGGGTGTGTGGGCCTGGGTCAGGAGCAGGGGCTGTATCAGCAGCAGCGGATGAGGGCTCGTGACAGCAGCTGGGTCCACGACATTAGCAGGGAGTACCTGAGGGAGAAAAGAGGGGTGTGTGGGTCCGCACTCAGGAACAGAGGCCGCATCAAGGGCGGCAGGGGTTACTGCTGGGCCGGGGTCAGCGTCTGAGGCAGGACAGGTGTGCTGGGGTCGGTAGGACGTGGTGCTTGGGGCAGGAAGAGGAGCTGGTATCTGCTTAGAGTAGCAGACCTGCTCTAGGGTGTCTGACCTGCGGTGTAGAGACAGTAGCTGTAGAGCCGATGAGAGCTGCTTCTGTGTCGATAAGCCAGTCTTCCATGTTGCTTGAAGACTGGGAGCGTGATCAGTTTCTCCTCCATCCTGTGTGAGAGCGAATCTCCGGGAGTCACCATTTGTGGGGTATGAGATGTTTGGTGTTCACACTCAGGATGGAATGGAGAAAGGAAACTCACAATGTGCTCTCTATATACATGTTGTATTGAATGTACAATGCAGCTTGGTGCTGGGAAGGCAGCATGGTTACAAGCGTGATGTAGAGAGAGCTGGTTGGTGAGGACGCTCAGAGAATGACAGCTTGTGGGTCGCCATGCTCGCCAGCGGGAGAGAGGACCGCCAGGCAGGCGGAGGAGCGAGGCCCGCCGGGCAGCGGCGGAGGAGCGAGGCCCGCCGGGCAGCGGCGGAGGAGGAGGTGTTGCTGGCTGTGGCTGTAGGTAGAGAGAGAGCGAGAGGCAGATCACCGCGAGGTCAGGTCTTAAATAGCGGGGGTAGGCGTGGCTTAGCAGTTGACCCCCGCTCCGTGGTGTATGGCGGCGCTGGTTGACCTAGACCACGAGGCATACACTAGGGAATTGATGGGGTCGGCTAGGCAGCGACAAACAGCGTTTGTAGGGGAGAATTGCACTACAGCCTCTTTCGCCTTTGCCACAAAACCAAAACTTTTCCTTCTTCTTGGAAGCATGCCTTGGTTCAACCCATCCCAAAGAAGGGTGACCATTCTAATCCCTCTAACTATTGCCCCATTGCCCAACTTCATCCCTCTCTAAGATTTTCGAAACTATCTTGAACTCCCATTTTCTCCGCCTTTCTCTTTGGTCGGATCACCAGTATGGCTTTCGCCAGGCGAGATCTACTGGTGATATGCTCTCCTATTGCACCCAAAGCATTTGACAGGGTATGGCACAAGTCTTTGCTATCTAAACTTCCCTCTTTTGGTTTCTCTCCCCCACTTTGTTCTCTCATCTCCAGCTTCCTTGAGAATCGATCCATGGCAGTTGTTGTCAAGGGATCGACTTCTCGCTCTTTCTCTCCCAATAGTGGCGTCCCACAGGGTTCTGTTCTCTCACCAACTCTCTTTCTTCTTTTTATCAATGATTTACTTCACACTACAACTAATTCTATCCATTCTTACGCCGATCATTCCACTCTTCCTCACATTTTCCCCTTCCTCCTAACTCTCAAACTAGATCTGTTTCTAGAACTGATATCATTACTTCTATCAACGCGGATCTGTGCAGCATCTCTGAATGGGGAGATACAAACTTGGAAAAGTTCAATAGTAACAAAACTCAATATTTACCAATTACACTTTGTAAAGTAGACGATCTCCCACCAATTACGTTTCAGGACGCTATTATCCTCCCAAATTCTGAAATAAATATGTTAGGCCTCACCATTTCCTCCAATATGTCCTGGAAATCACACATCCTTAGTATAACTAAAGCTGCCTCCCAAAAGTTGGAAATGCTGTACAGATGCCGCAGCTACTTCACTCCTGAGCAGTTGCTCCAAGTATATAAGGGATTCATTCGTCCTAACTTGGAGTACTGCTCTCATATCTGGGGTGGCTCTTCTTCTGTCCAACTATTAGATAGGGTGGGATCAAAGGCATTTCGTCTTATTAACTCTCCTCCTTTAGTTGACAATCTCTCTTCCCTTTCTCTTCGCCGCAATGTTGCTTCACTCTCTCTCTTTTACAGGTACTTTAACGGGCAATGTTCAGTGGATTTGGCACTCTGTGTACCGCCGGCAAGGCCGTGGGTTCGTAACACATGTCTTGCCTGCGGTGCCTACCATTTCTCTGTGGATGTCAGTCACACGAGAATAACCCGTTATAGTACCTCCTTCTTTCCTCACACAGCCAAACTGTGGAATGCTCTGCCTTCTTCTGTGTTTCCATGCTCTTACAATCTGTCTCACTTTAAAAAGCTGGTTTTCCGGCATCTTCGTGGTGTAGATTAATATAGTATAACCTTTTTTTCTATATCTACAATTTCTTTCCGTTCTTTTTTTTTCGCCCCCCAGGCTCCGTTGTGTGTCGTTTGACCTGTGCCCCGGTAGGCTAATTCCCGTAAAAAAAAAAAAGAAAAAAAAAAAGGTCATAAGTTGGGGAGGAGCTATACTGTAAAAGAGAGAGCAAGGGTACAGTACAGTGGACTTACCAATAAAAGCAGACACATCAGCTTGGGTAGACCAGATGGTGGAGGTGGTGGTAGAGGTTTTACAAAGTGAGTGATTATGTTGGAGAGACAGAGTCATCACGGTTAGAATCCATGTCAGAGAGTGCGACATTTTGTCTGCATTCTTAATATTTTGAATCGTGGACTCGCAAAAGGGTGAATTTTGCTCGCATTAATTGACTTCCTGGTAGGAATAGGGTTCCTGCATATGAGTGAGCATACAGTATATACACTGTACAGTATATCGTTACCTGCGTCTTCTTCACAAAATGGAGATAAGTGTTTTTAGATACACAGTTTAAAAAAATGGAGAGAAGTTGTATTTAAATATTTAAATTGTTAGGAAATACTTACTATGCAAAAAGTGATGTACAGTACAGTATGTGATACATGTACGTTTGTGAGACTTACTACAGTATATAAGATTCATTATTTTAAAACGGGTGGATTTAAGCTTGTAGTTATTGTGTTGTGATATTACCATTTAGTAAATGTGTTGAGAATGACTGTATTATATGATGAAGCATAAATATTCTTACAAGTGAGCAGTAAACTGTAACAATACAGTATAAACATTCATAATTATTTAGAAAAGTTGATGTCAGAATAGATCTCAAGCCGTTATGTATTTTGAGATGAGCTTTAACAGTAAAGCGAAACATTATACAGTACAGGGTGCACCAATAAAATATACCTAATTTAAATTTGTGTTTGTAACTTTAGAAGAACAAGTACAGTTCTTCTATGTACATGAAAATAAAGAAGAAAGATGGAAGATTTTATTTCTACAGGATAAAATGCTGAATATGACTGTCTTTGCGACAAAAACACTCGTTTATGCATGCTGTGAAGTTCCTCATTACTCTTTCGCACATATCCTGTGGTATTGAGTGGATGAAGTCTTCTACCCATGCACACGTGTCATTAGGCTACATTTATGCAAAATACAGTGGTCCCTCGGTTAACGAATGGTTCGGTTTACGAATTACCTTCCATAAGAATCTTCAATTTGGTTAACGAACAAAACTTCGATTAACGAAATCCTTGCGAACATCATGTTTTGTTGTGAGCATCAGCTGATGGGCTAGTCAGCCAATTCAGTGATCTGTTCTATGTTGACATTCATTTCCAGTGGAGTAAATATCAAGAAAGTTCTGCTCTTTAATATTTTTGCATTTTTTATATTAAAATTATTAGTAATTTTAACATTTATTTAACATATTGAAAATATATGCAGTACAAGGAACTAGTTTTTTGTGGGCCCATCAGACGCTAGACTCAGCCACAAGGTGTCAGTTGGCCTCTGTTGACAGTGGAGTGAACATCTATTTTGTTGGTATCTTGAATATTTTTTCATTTTTCATTGAAATTATTGGTCATTCTGAACTTTAGTTAACATATTGATAATATATAGCACAGTGCAGTGTTGATTTAAATAAAATAATCTTGAATTACACCTAGTGAACTTAAAATTTCATTGGTGAAATGATGGCATCAATCATGGGTCCCGAAAGGTGATTTCTACTCCATCCCCACTTCCTTCTCTTCTCTCTTCTCCACCCTCACTTCTAATTCCCAACATCATCATCAACCAGGAGCCTTCTACATACACACCTCAAAGTAAGTGTACTTAACTGCATTTTTTTTACGTTGTATGTACTTTTCTGTGAGCTGGAACCAATTACCCAATATCCCATTGAAACAATGGATTCGGTTCACGAAATTTTCAGTTAACGAACGACCCTCTGGAACGAATTGTGTTCGTTAACCGAGGGACCACTGTACAGTATTAGGTTCCTAACTGATATAGGTTTAACTGTACAGTATGGGAATTGCTTGGGGTTCTCAAATAAAAAAATCACCCTGCATTATGTGCTTTTAACACATAATTATGCATCATATTTAGGTACAAACAGATTTGGTATAAAACAGTTGATGATGCAGACAAAATACAGTCAACAACCAAATTATCATGCCCCCGGGGTCCGTTGGAACTGGTAATAAGCAAATATCTCAGCCACTCTAGTGTTCCAGCATGAAAAGTACGGAAAGTAGCACGATAATTTTTTTGTTCACTTTACAAGTGAAACAATTGACATTTAAAGAATATATCTCCCTATATTTGTTAGTGAAGTATGTGTGAAATAAGATACTGTATACCGGTACAACGTACTACATAGCAAGGACCCTCTATATACGTTTTTTTTTTTTAATTATGCCTTCTTCTGGAATCTGTTGATATAGGTTGAGTGCCATTCCCAACAGGAGACGAAGAAGAATGTGCAACACTGTTTTTATTGATTTCTTGAAAACTACTGCAGTCCACTGGATAATCAAGGGCAATGTCTATATCCTGGAAGTTCAGAAAAAACACATTAAAAATATTGATAAAATAAAAATAATGTATAGGTAAAACCACTTTAACAAATTAAATAGGAATTTGTGAGAATTGATAATACTGTAGTGTACTTAGAAATTAACCCCTTGAGTTTGATGACATAACCCCCAGAAAACAATTTACAATCAATGTCAGCTTAATGTACACGATGCCTTCCTAAAAACCTGTATGTACGTTTATGAAATATATGGTTACAACAAAACTATCATGGTTGGAAGCATCCCAAGGTGGTAAATGTGGTAAATTATATATTTCCCAGTCATGATAACGAACAATGGTGGAACCCTGGAAACTTAGGATAAGTTCTCTCCAGGCCCAACAACTGTTCAGAAGTTCCCCAAGAGTGTGTCTGAAGGTTCAAGTATTCCAGGATACATTCATCCAAATCTGAGATGATGGTTTTTTCGTTCAGAGTAAATGAAGCAGACACTTACAGTAATCTTACTCAAGGCAATAGGAATAAGTCATAGTAACAGGGCCGGATTAAGCTTAATAGGGGCCTGAGGCACAGATCAACTTGGGGCCCTCTACCCTCAAGGTATATATATAAAGCAAGAACAAAATATACTAAAATTTATCAATGATTTCATCAATATTAAGCTTCTGCAAAATAACACATTCAATGTTCATAAGAGACAGAAAATTGAGACGTTGCTAGGACATCGTTGAACGAAGTTCATGCTTTATATGCTTCAACTTTGAGAATGTTTGGATTTGGGGGCCCCTTAGAGTCTGAGGCCAGTGCCTCATGGTTAATCCGGCACTGCATAGTAATCTAAGATAACTTACATTAAAGGCTAATTTACTATGGTACTGTACTTAAGGTGGTAAAGACAAAGACATCACTACATGAAGCTAACAATTAGCAGTAATCATCCATGATGACAGTATACTGTAAAGCTCACTTTGGCCGGCCAGAGTCTGTCACAAATCTTGAGCAGCAGGAACTGTAGTGTTACGAGGAACATCATAAACCACCCTGCTAAAAGGCCACATTTCTTGTATCTGCAGTACAAAAATAAATATACAGTACAGTAAATGTGACTACAGTACTCAGAGAGTAAATGAGTTTCAGTACTATGAGTACTAAGGACACCTTACTATGAGTGCACCAGAGTTTGTCAAGTCTCATATCATGGCTGGGGAGGAATAATGTTATGATTCTTTTCTTTTTTTTCTCAGGATTAGCCCACCTGGGCACAGGTCAATGACCCGCATTGGGGCCTGGGGACAAAAATACAACAACAACAACAAACAATGATGATGATGATGATGATGATAATAATAATAATAATAATAATAATACACTGTATCTCCGTCAGCCGGAATCCCTAAGCCCGGAACTCTCCGATAGCCGGAATTGAAACTTACTCAGAAAATCAATCCCAAAGCCGGAATTTTCCAAAAATTTCCGACTTTAGGAAAAAAATTTCAAAGGTCGAAAATGGAGAGAATTTTCTGAAATTGTCTTGAATAAAGATGAAAGTTAAAGTGTAAGATGTACACATTATCATTGTTATGTTGCACTACCAGGCAACCCCTGGTAGCAGAGATGGCGGCGCCAGTTATCGTCTGTCAGTCATAGAGTACGGATCTCCATATTAAAGTTTCCGGCCACTACACGGTGTTTCTCCTTTCCTTCAAGAAAACACCTAACATGGCATAGTGAGTTTAGCTGTGAACCAAAACCTCAAGATGCCGCTCTCATGCCATCCGGGGTTCTCAACACCCGCCAGGATCCGCCGTGGCCACCTTTCTTTGGCGACACCGGCAATGCTGGCCCAGTCAGTGCTAATGTTACAACAGCAAGCCATTATCTCGCTGCATTCAAGTTTGGCATCGCTGTCAGCCCCATGCCAACTCATCTCAGCCACGAGTCTCTACGGCCGCAGCAACTGAGAAATGTGACCTGGAGATGTCCTCAGCAGCCTTCCGGTCCTGGAGGCGCTCAACTGAGTGCTGGTTGCAGCTCAACAAGTGGCCAGATGCTGACGCCGTCCTATTTATCCACCTCTTTTGCGTTCCTGCTCTCCAGCGTGTCTTGGATGCAAGGTTCACTACAACTCAGTGGGGGGCCATGACCCCTGTGAAGGCTTTGGATGCCATCAGTAAATTTGTGCTTCGTGCTTCAAATCAGGCAGTGCGTTGGTCTGATTTCTTTAGTGATGTTCAGGCTCCTATCGCGCCCATCAGTGCGTATTTCTTGCGATGATCCGCATATTTTCAGTGGGAAAAATCGCTGATTGGTTGTTAGCTATTTGGGCCGCTTGGGCGCTGCACAAGGCTAACGCCTGATCGAGGTGTTAGCTTTTCTCTCTGAATGTGTCATGCAGCGTCTGCACATACAAAATAGCCAACGCGTCAGCAAATCCATGCATCGAAAACGCCTTACAATAAACGCCTTTAATTACCAAAAACTTTGTGAATTCTACCTCACATTTCAGTGAATGCAACATTGTTAGCTATACAGTATTGTTCTTGTGAAGGATTCCTGTTTTGTTCAGTCTTGCGTCAAGGACATTGATCCTGAGGAGTTATGGGACTTCCATGCGAAACAATTGTACAACACCATCGTGAATAAACTTTGGCTATTTCTTCACCCTTACCATGTTGATGCCCCATGCCCATAATTATGTTCTTTAAGATCACTGAAAGAAATAGGACTATCTGAGGACACGGGTGTTTTGGAAGACAGATACCGACAGCATTGTCAAGACTCAAATCCACATTCCTCGTAAGCCCAGCCTTATCAAGTCTCTGTCTCCATAATTATAATAAAAAAATATGATGATTTTCATCTTCATACCTTGCTTGATCTTATTTTCATTATAGTACAGTAAATGGTTTCTGCCTTACAAAAAAATATAATTAGCTTGAAATAGTGCAGAAGATTGATGCCTTCTGATGCAGCTTATCCTTTTATTATTATGTCAAATTGTATATTGTATTTTTTACATTACTGACATATTATTCATGATGAATTGTACACTATGAAAGGCTGATCACAAAATAATATATTAATAACAGGTCCACAGCTGGTACACGTGGCAACACTTCCCCTACCTCCCACCTCGTTGCATACACATTATATTCCCTGCCATTGTTCATGTCTCTCACTAGCTGTTGCTCTTGAAGAAATATGATAACAAAGAGCAAAACTTGTCCTTTTTATTTATACGAAAATGTGATATTTTTACCAATGTTTTTAAACCCTCATTTTTTCCCAGTCAGACTTAATGTCTACACAAAAAAGCACCAGTTGTTTAAGCGTTAAAGCATCTTAAAAGCTGAGTTCAATGTAAAAACTGACTACCGTATATCGCGGCCTATAAGGCGTCAGGGTGCATAAGACGGCCCCCCAAATTTCCATTCAAAAAGTAGCTTTTGAGCTCTATTTTCTGTATAAGACCAGTACCCCAAAGTGACACTTACCCACTGACTCAGTAGTCCTTTACCAACCATCCTTGGTTTTTTAAAATAAGGCCAATTCACTTCAAGTAATGTCATCAAATATTACCCGCTGGTGTAGTGTAAACACTAGTGATGTCACTGAAGCGTCTGCTATTTACCGGTAACTGGAACTAATGTCGGTGTCGAGTAAAATTTTTCCATTTACTTGAAATGGATTTACCGATTTATTTGTTTATTTATTTATGTATAATATACTGTTTTAGCTCATAAAATTTATACAAATTACCCGGTCAGAATATAATTTACATTGCTGGAATTCTTATAATTTGATGATCATTTTGAATATAAACATCATATATTTTGCATTAGACATATAAATTTTAGATAAAATGTTTTCTCTGAGTAAATATGTTATCTTTTGTGCAAAATATATGACATTTATATTCAAAATATTCCTGGTCTTACAAGGAATCCAGCAATGTCAATTATATTATCCTAACTTTAGTCTGATTTATTATTTATTACTAAAAAGGTAAACAGTCTGGTATTCCCACACATTTATCTAGTAAGCACGTTGGTGGGGGGTGGGGGGGAGGGAGGGACCGACCGCCGGTTGGAAGAGGGGGGAGGCAAGGTGGGGTACTTTGATTGACAGATAGTGTCATGAAGAATATTTTTTTTTTATTAACTGAAGATATTTGTTTTAGCTCATAAAATTCATACAAATTATCCGGCCAGAATATAATTTACATTGCTGGAATTCTTATAATTTGGTGATCATTTGGAATATAAACATCATATATTTTGCATTAGACATACAAATTTTAGATAAAATGTTTTCTCTGAGTAAATATTTTATCTTTTGTGCAAAATATATGACATTTATATTCAAAATATTCCTGGTCTTACAAGGAATCCAGCAATGTCAATTGTATTATCCTAACTTTAGTTTGAGGTATTATTTATTAAAATTTAGTGGTTTTCCCCAAAAAATTTCTCAGAGAGGGAAGAGCCAGCAGTGTAGTGTGAGAAGAGGGGGAGGGAGTTGAGTCCATTATTTGAATGGACATTAACTTGGCGACTGCATTTCTCTATTTCTCTTAAGTATTAGTTGTGTGCATGTACCATCATAAAATAAAGATGTTATTTTTACTACAACATAGTTATGTGTCTTCAAAAAGTGGAGTTTGGGGGTCGGGCTGGTTTCTATTGGAATTAATCCCATAGGTTCTGTTGTTCACTTAACGCGGGACCCTCTGGGTTCTATTGACCGCGTTAAGTGGGGTACAACTGTGTGTGTATATATATATATATATAATATATATATATAATATATATATATATATATATATATAATATATATATATATATATACACAAACAGTTGGTCCTCGTATTACGCGGTTAATGAAACCCGGAGGGTACCGCGGAAAGTGAGAAACGCGGAAAGTGAATAACATAACATATGGGATTAATTGAAATGGAGTCCAGGCCGATCCCCAAACTCCACTTTTTGACGACACACAACTATGTTGTAGTAAAAATATTATCTTAACTTTATGATGGCATGCACACACAATTAATAATTAAGAGAAATATCAATAATATTAGGTTTTTTAACACTTACATTAGTAGAAAAGATGGCTGGGCACACGGGGATGGGCGGTTGGTTCCGAGGCAGAGGGCAGATTATTGGCCCTCACCTGTATCACTTGTATCAATTGTATCACTATCCACCACAGAGGCTTGCAGGGCCTCTTTGTCAAACCCCCCAAAGTTCATATAAGTCCATATCCTCACTATAATTATCACTATCACTGACTTGGGCCGGCTGTAGTGGGTGGCGGGTGAAAAACTCGGTAATGTTTTGATGACTGGGCGACCTTGTGCGCACCATTTTCGCGCCTCTTACACAACATGGCGGATGGCGGGAGGTTTGGATCCAAAAATGGCGCGGCTTGCCAGCCGCTCTCCGCGTAATAGGGTTCACGACCGCGGAATGTGAAAATGTTAGGTTCTGGCAAGGCACCGCGTAATAGGAGGACCAACTGTGTGTATATATATATATATATATATATATATATATATATATATATATATATATATATATATATATATATATATATATATATATATATATATATATATATATATATATATATATATATACAGTCAACCCTCACTTTACGCGGTTAATGTAACCCACAGGGTACCGCGGAAAGTGAGAAACGCGTAAAGTGAATAACATAACATATGGGATTAAATGAAATAGAGACCAGCTGACCCCCAAACTCCACTTTTTCCAACACTATACCTATGTTCTAGTAAAAATAACATCTTAATTTTATGATGGTACATGCACACAATTAATACTTAAGAGAAATAGAGAAATACAGTCGCCAAGTTAATGTCCATTCAAATAATGGACACGACTCCCTCCCCCTCTTCTCACACTACACAGCTGGCTCTTCCCTCTGAGAAATTTTGGGGGGAAAACCAGGATAATATAATTGACATTGCTGGATTCCTTGTAAGACCAGGAATATTTTGAATATAAATGTCATATATTTTGCACAAAAGATAACATATTTACTCAAGAGTAAACATTATATCTAAAATTTGTATGTCTAATGCAAA